>JAYXIM010018009.1:0-29437 GCA_037575425.1 Anastrepha fraterculus | reverse complement strand
TTTTGTGTGAAATTAGTTTTTATTGATTTGAAAGACGAAATTGTTCAAAAATGATTACAATTTGAACATATATTCACTTTAGGTCGATATGACCACCTTTTGCCTTGACTATAGACTTCAAACAGTCAAAAAATGAGTTGCATGCTGCACGAATGTGATCTTGAGGTATTTTGGCCCATTCTCGTATAATCTTTTCCGCCTTTTTCAGCGCATCCATACTGGCATATTTTTTAATCCTCACCTTGCTCTCCAAAATGGACCAGATGGAACAGTCCATCGGACTTGCATCTGGCGAATTCGGAAGCCATTGTGTGGACGAAATGAAGTGTGGAACATGATTTTTTAACCATTCTTGGTTCACACGAGCTTTATGAGACGGTGCCGAGTCCTGCTGGAACGTCCATGGTCTACGACCGAAATGATTGCGTGTCCACGGCTCTAAAGCAGCTTCTAAAACATTTTCCCGATAATAAGTCGCATTCACTTTGACACCAGGCTCGATAAAAACGATTGGAGAGCGTCCATCAGCGGTCACTGCAGGCCCAAACCATTACTTGCGATGGGAAATGACTTCGAGTGGCCATACGTAGGCTCAAATTCTCGTATGAGCGTTCGGTCAAGTAAACACGATCGTTTTGAGTGTTTATGAGCTTTTATTTTATTTTATTTTATTTTTTTTATTTTCTATTATTTTATTTTATTTTTTTTTTTTTTTTTTTTTTTTTTTTTTTTTTTATTGCATCCCAAAAAAGGAGTGTTTTACATTAATTGGCGACAGCTTTGCTGCAAGCCAATAATTTATACAATAACAGGTACAAAGATTACAATTAAATTAATGGCTATAAATATTATACAAAATAGTTAACAAATTTACTAACAAGAAAAACGTTTACTGTACAAAGTTTCGGACTATATGGCAAGAATTGAGTAAAGCTGCTTTCTGCATGTCGAAAATTAAATATTCTGGGAGTTGGAGAGTTTTCACGTTGTCTGCTAAGTTTTTATGCACTAGTCCGTGGGCTGAGATGATAATTGGTAGTATATATAACCAGTCGCTTGAGATTTATCAATAAGGAAAATATCTGGCCTATTGTGGTCTCTTGTGGCATTTGTTAAAATTGTTCGGTCGTAATATAGAAGGTAGTTGGAGTCTTCTTGAACAGGTTCTGGGGTGTATCTGAAGTACGGTATTTTGCTTGGATTGAAGTTGTACATCTGCGTCAGTTTTAGATGGATTATTTTCGCGATGTCATTATGTCGCTTCAGGTACATAGAGTTTGCCAGTGTGGTGCATCCCGCTAGCACGTGGTCTAATGTCTCACTTCGACTATTGCATCTTCGGCATCTGTCTGCAGCGGCATTTGGATCTCGCATTACGTATTTAATGTAATTTCTCGTTGGAATCACACCATCTTGTATGGCGAAAATGGTACCCTCCGTTTCGGCAAATATCGACCTGTTGGTAAGCCATAAGTGCGACAATTTTTGGTCGACATGTGGGCTCAGCAAGTCTTTTCGATATACGCCGTGGATAGCCATTTCAGACCATCTTTGGATTTTTTCATCTATTGTGGTTGTGTTCTTGATTTCGTAGGGTTGATTCATCCGAAGTGGGGTATAATTATCATCCGCAGCACTTGCAGCCTTGTGCAGCTCGGATTGGGAACACTTATGTTGGAAATATGCTCTTATGTTCAAGATAAGTTTGTCATGCAGTGCTCCAACATCAATCTGTCCTCTGCCTCCCGCTTTTCTAGGTAGCATCATTCGAACGACAGAGCTTTTTGGGTGACGTGACTTGTATTTAGTCATAATTGTGCGTATTATTCGTTGTAGATTTTCTATTTCAGTAGATGACCATTTTACAATTCCGAAGCTATACGATACCACCGGGACGACAAATGAATTAATAGCGTGGATTTGGTTTTTCCCATTAAGTTGGGTTTTACAGATAGCGTGAAGGCGCCTTTTAAATTCTGCTATCAGATTTTTCCTCATTTGCATCGTATTTATACTGCTGCTTTGCATAACTCCAAGGTACTTGTATACCTCTCCTGGCTCCATTTCTGCTATGTCGAGTCCGCTACTTTCCGCGGTTACATGTCGAGAAACCACTTTACCTTTAACTATTGTGATCTTTCGGCATTTATCAAGTCCAATAGGCATTTTAATGTCATTGGAGAAGGTTTCGACACATCTCAAGAGCTTATCTAGATGTTTGGAATTGCTGGCGTAGAGTTTCAAATCATCTACGTAAAAAAGATGGCTCAGTCGGAATCTTTCAGACTGTCCGTGTTTTAATACAAACCCATGTCCCGTCTCATTCAGGATGTGACTTAAGGGGTTCATGCTGAGAACAAACCAGAGCGGACTCAACGAGTCACCTTGAAAGATACCATTTCGAATGTTTATTTCGGTTGTGTATTGAGAGCTTTCCGGGCCAGGTATTTTTATTCTTGTCCTCCAGCGTTGCATAACTTTTTCTAGAAAGAGTATGATATTGGAATTGAAGTTGTAAATACGAAGTACTTCAATAAGCCAGGAGTGTGGAACCGAATCGAATGCTTTCATCCAGTCAATATAAGCTGCATAGAGGTTTCTGTTCTTCTGTTTAGATTGCCCAAGGACAACTTGATCTATAATCAGTTGCTCTTTACAACCTTGTGATGCACGTATACATCCTTTCTGCTCTTCTGCAATCAGATTATGTGTTTCGATATGCTCATAAAAGATGTTAGTTATGCACGACGTAAGTATTTTGTAAATAACTTATTTTATTTTATTTTATTTTATTTTATTTTTTTTTTTTTAGAGCTTAATCCATCTCGGCTATTGCCGGAGATTACACATCCCGGATAAAATTTTCAAGGGATTGTGCTCTGGTGGAGCGTAGTCCAAGTTCTACGCCCATGCGATTGCTATTGCTTAAATATTTAAAAATCTACGAACTATTGCACATGTGTCCAGTATGGTCGACTTCTGCATGTCTTCTAAGAGGTGTTGGCAGTCATACTTCTTCAAGTTTTTTATTAAATGCTTAGGCACTAATCCAGTGGACGATATAATTATTGGAATTATATTCACTTCCCTCGCTTTGTACATCTGTTTCAGTTCTATGGCCAAAGCAGCATACTTCGATACTTTGGTGGAGTATGTGCTTTGGATGTTGCGATTAAGGGGCACCGCTATATCGATTACTTCGATCGTTTTATTTGTCTTGTCGAACAAGATAATGTCAGGTTTGTTGGCAGCTGCTGTTTGATCTGTGGATATAAATCTGTCCCAGTATAGTTTAAAATTTGCATTTTCGATTATTGCCTTTGGTTCGTATTTAAAATACAAGACTTCTGCTTGTAAGAGACCGTGTTTTATCGCAAGTTGTTGGTGGAGGATCTTTGCTATATTGTTATGTCTCATGACATATTCACGGGGAGCAAGTACGCTACATCCAGCAATTATATGGTCGATTGTTTCGCCGTAAATGCCGCACCTTCGGCATCTATCTTCTATTGCCTCGCCATGTATCGACCTTCGGAAATTCCTTGTGGGAATAACTCGGTCTTGGATAGCGATTGCGAAACCTTCTGTTTCAGAAAATAGTTTTCCTTTTTTTAACCATAAATTGGATGATTGTGCGTCGATCCATTCCATTTCGAGATCATGGGGATGGGCACCGTGTATTGTTTTTGCCTTCCATGCTGCGATCATTTCTGCTGGGGATTTAACCCCCTCAGGTACTGGGAAATCATGCTCCATCAGGCTTAGTGGGGTAAAGCCATTATCTGCCATAGCTATAGCTTTAAATAGATGCGACTCGCTGCTTAGAAAATATGTACGTAGCTTTAAAGTTTGCGAGAAGTGTAGACGCGCTATATTAATGATTCCTCTCCCACCAATGTTTCGAGGAAGCGATATTCTTTCCACAGCGCTTTGAGGGTAATGGCTTTGGAACTTTGTGAAAGTGGTGCGTATCAGCGTTTCAATCCGAAGGATGTCTGTCTGAGACCATTTTATTACTCCAAACGAGTATGTCAAAAGGGGTATGGCCCAGGTATTGATTGCCTTGCATTTATTTCCACTGTTCAGACTAGTTTTTAATATAGCTTTCAGTCGTGTCTCAAATTTTTTAATGAGGTTTTGCTTTACTAGCGTGTGGTTGATTCCTTTAAGTTGCAGAAATCCTAAATATTTATAAGATTCGCTGCTATGCAAGTTGTCTATAATAATATTTTGGTCTACTGCGTAGTTTTCTTCGGATTCATCAAGCTGACCTCTAATCAAATGTATTATTTTGCACTTATCTGGTCCAAATTCCATTCCCACGTCATCGCTAAAAGCTTTAGTGGCATCTATCAGCTCATATAGCTTATGCTTTTTGTTTGCGTACAGTTTCAAGTCGTCAACAAACAGAAGATGGTTGAACGTGTGCTCTCTTGCTTCAGTTTTCAGTGTAAAGCCGTTTTGCTTATGTGTAAGAAGCCTGCTAAGCGGGTTGAGGCCAATGCAGAACCATAGGGGCCTTAAGGCATCCCCTTGGAATATACCACGTTTGATTGAAATTAGTTTTGAAACAGTTCCATTTAATACCAGTTTAGTATTCCACTTGCTCATTATGCGACCCAAGAGGGCAACAGTGGCAGCATCAATTTTGTATATTCTTAATATTTCTAGTAGGTAATCGTGTGGCATTGAATCAAAAGCTTTTTTGTAGTCAATAAACGCGACGCTTAAATTCCGCCTTCTTCTCAGAGCTACTCCTGTGATAACAGTGTCTATAATAAGCTGATCTTTACAGCCCATTGTGCGCTTCCTGCAACCTTTCTGTTCTTCACATAAAATGCTGTTACTTTCACAGTGTTCATATATTCGGTTAGCGATAATTTTCGTCAAGAGTTTGTATGTCGTGCTCAAGCAAGTAATTGGGCGGTATTTTGCTGGATCAGCAGATGGTGCGTCCTTTGGAAGAAGATAAGTTACTCCGGCAGTGAGAAATTCTGGGATAGCAGCTGTATTTTTCAGTAGCTCGTTGTAGCATCTTGCGAGTGCTTCGTGCATTACTGAGAGCTTTTTAAGCCAGATGTTGTGTAGCTGGTCTAGGCCAGGGGATTTCCAGTTAGCTGAAGTACATATATTATTCTTTATTTCTTCTGCTGTTATGTCGTAGAAGTGCATTGGTGCAACGTTATCCGCTTTTTCTTTTTCTTTGGCTAACCAATTCGCATCAGCATTGAAGTGTTTTGCTTGTGCCCATATTTTCTCCCAAAACTGCTCTAACTCTTGTTGTTGTGGATATAATATCTGAGATTCTACATTGCTGTTTTGTTGCAGATTTCTATAAAAGCTTTTTTGATTTTTGTGGAAAAGCTGGTTTTCCTTCCGCCTCTGATTACTTTTGAGGTATCTTCTTAATCGCTTTGAGTAAGCGGCGAGTTGCTGTACTTTCCTATCAATTATCTCTGATAATTGGTCAAGACCCACAGTCTGAGGCTTAAGCGGCGCGATGATTCTAGATACATGCCTTAACAACCTTTTAGATCTAGCCCCATTTTTAAATGAAGTAAGCCTCCCTATAGATTCTCTTAGACCGGCAATTCGTGTTTCGAGTCTTCTTTGCCACCTGGGGACTACTGGCGTTTTTTGTGTTGTTTTATTTTTAAATGTCTGTACCTTTGGGTGCTTCCCCAGTAATCGTACAGTAGTAAGAGCAGAAACATAAAAGAGAGTGTTAACATATTCCAAGTTGGTGCTATTGGCGACATATGCTGGCAGAATTTTCGAGTTAAGTGTTTTAACCACTTCGTTTAATTTTTCCGATTCGCCTAATCGGGGTATCCTTGGTCTTAGCAAAGGATCCATACCTTCATAATTCGCCAGATAATTAAGGAAAATATCTTTCACCTCCCGTTCTTCATTAGTTTCTGGACCATCGCTTTCAATACTTTGATAGATCAAGTTAATTTCAGGTTGTACGTTGGCAAATTCCGCTAAATTTTCAGGCTGTGGGTTGCGTGCCTCGGTTATCTCTGGTGTTATTTCCTCTTCGCTTCCTTCCACTCCTCGTAGCTCGTTGCGTATTGCACTTTTAATTTCCTCTTGCTTTTCTTTTCTTACATATTCGTGTTGGAAGATTGCTTTTTTTCTTGTAGCAAAGCTATTTTCGGTTAGCTTCCCATTCAGATGTCTATATCTTCTTAGAAACAGGTCTAGCATTCTCTCACGATAGGTCGTCATGTGCTCCGGTTCTTCACAATTTGTGGAAATGTAGTAGCAGCGCAGGACATATTCATTCATTTCCGTTGTCCATTGAATACGCTGTCTAACACGGCCTGCTCTTGTGGTCCCAAGATTAACTTGAGAAACACTTGTCGCAGTGTTGGGGTTTTCGTGTTGTTGTTGTTGGGCCACTGGCGACTCCGCTATCTGATGTCGATGAGCAGAGCCCTCGCCGGCAGCCGTGGCTTCTGCCGACACTTGAGCGAATATCCTCGCTCGGCTGCAATCATTAGATTCCTCTATAATGCGGCTCTCCGTTTTTCGAAACGGGTAATTGCATTTTAAACCTTCTGCCAGGTGGTTTACAGATTTCCTTCTGGGTTAACTGTGTCCTTCAGACATGCATTCACACAGCCGGCATGTTAGGCATTTTAGCGGTATGTTTTCTTCTTCGCTGAAACTTCGGAGCCGTGGAGTCGTTACTTCCAGCACCCCTCGGTGAGGGATGTCCGTGCGGGGTCGTGACTAGGGGCCGCGGGGTTGTCATGCCCGTCAACTCTCTAATGAAAGATGCCCTTGCGGCACGTCAACTCTCTAATGAAAGATGCCCTTGCGGCATTATTTTATTATTATTTTATTTTATTTTATTTTATTTTATTTTATTTTATTTTATTTTATTTTATTTTATTTTATTTTATTTTATTTTATTGAGCTTAATCCATCTCGGCTATTGCCGGAGATTACACATCCCGGATAAAATTTTCTAGGAATTGTGCTCTGGTGGAGCGTAGTCCAAGTTCTACGCCCATGCGATTACTATTGCTTAAATATTTAAAAATCTACGAACTATTGCACATGTGTCCAGTATGGTCGACTTCTGCATGTCTTCTAAGAGGTGTTGGCAGTCATACTTCTTCAAGTTTTTTATTAAATGCTTAGGCACTAATCCAGTGGACGATATAATTATTGGAATTATATTCACTTCCCTCGCTTTGTACATTCGTTTCAGTTCTATGGCCAAAGCTGCATACTTCGATACTTTGGTGGAGTATGTGCTTTGGATGTTGCGATTAAGGGGCACCGCTATATCGATTACTTCGATCGTTTTATTTGTCTTGTCGAACAAGATAATGTAACGTTTGTTGACAGCTGCGGTTTGATCTGTGGAAATGAATCCCAGTACAGTTTAAAATTTGAATTATCCAATATTACCTTTGATTCATATTTAAAATACAAGACTTCTGCTTGTAAGAGATCGTATTTTATCGCAAGTTGTTGGTGGAGGATCTTTGCTATATTGTTATGTCTCATGACATATTCACGGGGGCAAGTATGCTACATCCAGCAATTACATGGTCGATTGTTTCGCCGTAAATGCCGCATCGGAAATTCCTTGTTGGAATAACTCGGTCTTGGATAGCGATTGCGAAACCTTCTGTTTCCGAAAATAGCTTTCCTTTTTTCAACCATAAATTGGATGATTGTGCGTCGATCCATTCCATTTCGAGATCATGGGGATGGGCACCGTGTATTGTTTTTGCCTTCCATGCTGCGATCATTTCTGCTGGGGATTTTATTTTATTTTATTTTATTTTGTTTTATTTTATTTTATTTTATTTCATTTTATTTTATCTTATTTTATTTTATTTATTAATATTATAAACACGAAAAAGAAAACATTTTTTCATTCCTGAAAATTTCACTGTTTTCAACCTCCTCAATGCATAGAACCCTCCAAAGTTTTTATGTAGCAAACATCGCTCACAATTCAGGCGAAATACTACTTCATGTAAGCGCATGTGGATGTAGGCAAATGCTCGTAACTATGAGACACCTTGCGTACTACTGTCTTCTCACACAGCTAATACCTGCATCTTTAACAAATGTTATACATAGTACGAGTGTATGTATGTGTGCACTTCGCTTTGGTGTGGGTTAGTGATTTTACGAGCCTGAAATGTTGTTTCATGGATAAACGCGTGAATCCGGTTAATATGCGACAACATCATTAGGTACTTGCTTTACTTAAATGCCAACAACAACAACGTATAGTAAGATTCGTTAAGTACGTGTGCGTAACTACTTACGTTAGAACTTTACAAAGCCACTACGGAGCTACAAACCAACTACGCAAGTACCAACCTTAAATGCATGAACATAGATGCGTGTGTATGTGTGTGTGTATTATTAGTCATAGCAGTTGGTTAAGAATGCACATAAAGTTTTTTATGTGCTTGTAGTCCCGAGTTTACGTGCTTGAACGGAGAATGAGTTTGTACCTATGCATGTACATGCAGGTGTGCGGCATGTGTGTGTGTGTGTGTGTGCAAATGGGCGAGTTTTCATGACAAATGTGCTCACGCGCCAACAACATTGCTGAATTGTGTGAAAGTCATTTTGGGTTAAATCCTTTAAGATAAGTGCGTATGTATGTGTGTGTGCACGAGCACTACCAGGTGTATAATAACAAACCGTCGGGTATAGAATCTCATGATTACTTTGCCGTGTATGCGATCCTAACATTATGAAATAATGCATATTTTGTGTAGATAGTCGCATAACTATCGCATCTTTGTGTGTGGTTGTGGTCTGTGTAGCTCTTTAAGAATGATAGGTGGGTCATTAAATTTTCACAGGTTAAGCTGCTCTGAATTCAGTGATATACTGAATATATCTACATACATAATGTAATTGGTTCAGTTTCTCAATGTCATAAGTTAAAAATTCCCTATGCAATAGGTTTATAGTTCCAACTTCATTGTATAGAAGAAGAAGAAGCGAACATTCTTGTCCGTTAAATGATTTGGGCTAAAGTACTGACACTATTCTAGTGTAAGGTGATGAAAAGAAAAAATAAGTGAGAATAAAAGATGACAGAAAAATAAGTGAAAAAAAATCAATTCGAAAACACAGTCGCGATTAAACTCGAGAGCAAACATATCGATATTAAACAGGAACACTGTTATCTCTTCCGACATATACTATCATGTAAGTCTTCCATCATCACCCTTGCTATTCTCCTTTTCACTCCCAACTAGGGAAGAATGGGAAACAAATCTTACCGAAATCGACGGTCCTCTGATTATATATACAAATGGTTCAAAACAAGACGGTAAAGTGGGATCTGGAATCTTTTCCAATTCCCCTCACATCAATATATCATTTAGATTACCCGACTACTGTAGTGTATTCCAAGCGGAAGTATGCGCTATCTGGTATGCTGCAAAACTGTCAAGCGGCCATTCGAGCACTCAGCTCCTCTTATACCCACTCAGATGTGGTTCGATCCTGTCTCTTATCTCTTAACGAAATAAGTGTTCAGAATTCTGTCCAAGTTATCTGGATACCGGATCACAGTGGATTCGAAGGTAACTGCAAGGCTGATGAGCTCGCAAGGGCTGGATCTGCGCAATCAAATGTTAGTAACTTACCCACAATCCACATTCCGCTCTCAACATGTAAAATGCTCATCGATCGAGAATTTCACAGCATTGCTGATCGGAGGTGGCGAGTGGAAACTACTTGCGTTACGACCAGACAAATCTGGCCATCCTACAATCTGAAACAGACAAAAACCCTTATAAGTCTTTCGAAACACGAACTAAGGCACATAATATCTCTTATCACCGGCCACTGCCTTTTGGGCACTCACGCACGTCGGCTCGGGGTTTCTCAAAACGACCTGTGCAGATACTGCGAGGACGAAGATGAGGAAGTATCGAGCAGACATTTGCTGTGCAGTCGTCCCGGCCTAGCCAGAAGTCGACTCGCTCTTCTAGGCTCTTCAACAATTGACAATCTTTCAATACTCTCGGACCTGAAAATCGAATCTCTCATTAAATTCTCGAAACGAATTAATGTCTTTGACCAAAATCTATAATAAAAAACCTCGGTTAGGTGGGGAAATCATATAATATAATGAGCTCTACGGCAACACAACGGACCCAACTTGTAGTCTATGTGGCACTCCGATGCGGGGTCACCCTTAAACCAACCAACCAACCAAACGTATCGATCGTGTAAGAGTTCGTTCCTCACAGAGAATGAGGCTATCCATCAAAGGCATACTATACAGCTGTGCTCATAATAACATCAGTGCGACAAATTCCAGAGATTATACTATTGTATATATGCAAAGGGTTTTCCAATTACAGTTTTTATTTTGAATATCCCACTATTTCGGTAGATGTCACTTTTGAAGCTGTCATTTTTTGATATTGGTGAAACAAATTCGAGCTGTTGGGACAAGTTAGTGATGTGCAAAATAAAACCAGTGCACGTCGCTCAAGAACAGCCGAAAATATTGCTGTTGTAGCCGGAAGAGTTGAAGAAAACCCAGGTTTGTCCATTCCTCGTCGTTCTTTGGAATTAGACTTTCAGCAAACGTCATTACACCGTATTTCGCATAAAGAACACAAGGGTGGGCCATGTAAAATTTGCTTTCTGAATCGGCTATAAAAAAGACTAATCTTTTTTTTTAAAACTTTGTTTTTTATTTTGAAGATTGAACATTGTCATTTATGAAAGAAAAATAATATCGTTCAAATGACTGCCACGACTGGCTTTACAGTAGACCATTCGATCAACCCAATTTTTAAGCACATTTTCGATTGTTTGGGCTCCAATTTCATGAATGGCAACTTTGATTTCGTGTTTTAAAGTATCAATCGTCTCTGGATGGTTCGCATAGCATTTGTCCTTAACGGCTCCCCATCGCTTTGGCGTTGTTGTACCTTTACAAATTTACTCGGATCATTAAAGTTAGATAAAGCTGTAACCTCTCTTTTGTTAATCCACTACATAAAGAGTATACTAGCATCACTAACTTGCCAATCATAGTCGCCCCGTTGTAACTGGTTACCAGATCTAATATGGGTAGGAAGAAGTTTTCGATTGGTTCGCACTGTTCCGCAGCCATTTATCAACTGCGTTTTCAGTTCAAGAATCAAGTTGAACGAAGTGGAAAAGTGATCGAAAAACACTTTATGGTGTTTCCCCCCAAAGTCAGTAGTTAAGCCGAGAACAACCCATTCTCCAAGTTTTTTTTGACTAGATCTCCTTTTTTACCCGTATATATCTCGAACCGATGGCCATAACCGGTGCTGTCACACAACATCCAAGTTTTGAACCCCCTTTTTATTGGCTTAATCGCATATACTGGATCAAAGTTGATCGTCCTATTAAAACAGTTTCTGTAGAATACAATTATTAACGTATCTTAAAAATTACCTTTGAATCTTATCATTGATTCGTCTACCGTAAGATACTCGCCAGGACTGAAGCACAGTTTGAAGCGTTCGAGCAGCATATCCAAATATGGTTGCACTTTGTAGAGTTTGTTGAATGATGGTTATCCTCTTTTTGGCATTATAGAAGAGTCGTTCAAATGCAAATTGCTTAAAATCCAGTCAAATCATTTCACGGGCATTATTTTGCATACATAACTATCGTTCAGTTCTGGGCGTGATGACCAGTAATCTCGATAGCTGGCCCATCAAAAAGTTGATTCCAATAAATGCATATATTTCTGACACACTTGTTGGAATGTATAACTTACCAGATTGCTGGGCATACAAATTAGTTTGGAATACTATATGCTCAATCACAGCTGGAGTTACAATTGAACTGAAAAGTGAAAAATTGTCGTGTGATGGCATGCTTTTGATAACATCAGTAGGCCCCTGCATCTCGCCAGCAAATACTACTAACGGTTCCATAGAATTTTGCTTACTCCACTTGCGTGGCCCAAGCAGTTCACGGTTTCTTCTTAAATAAGCTAGAGGAACTTCATCATCGCTATCATAAACTTATCGTGAATTATGGACTCTGGTATACCCTAGTTCTTCGCTCTCAACAATTCCCACATCCTCATTGTCATCTTCAACGATGGCATCAAAGAGTTGCTGCAAGTTTTCTTCATCGAATGCTTCAACTTCATCAACAATTAAATCGGTATCCAAAGGAATCTCTGCTAAATCAATTTCATATCTATTTATCTCCTTAAAACTCTTGTTATATTTTTTTTAGAAAATCTAAGCTTAAATTTGCCTGTATAAGAGATAAAAGAATTATACCAATGCGCATAAAATGCAGGAAAAATATTTAAATAAGTGGTATAAAGTTTATACCAGCGCCCCGGAAAGAGTTAAGGGGTCTTCTACCGTCACGGTTTGAAAAAATCGATTTTTTTTTTTTAGATTTTTTAAAAGCTACTAATGTTAAGAGTATGCTATAAAGAGGGTTTTATGAAAAACATGTTCCTTCATGAGCATTTCGGGGAGAATACATGCATGCGCGTGGCATTTTCGAGCGTTTCTGTGGCGTGACTTTATCTTTAAACGCGTTTTCCCGAAAGTTGACTTTTTTCAACTTTCTGGTCACACATCTACTATAAATATTTGTCGAATTCATTCCATCTTTTTTCCAGTTATTCAGTGAACATCTCGCTATGTTTTCCCATACCACTTTTTTCAATTTTTGATTAGTTTAATTTTGCGGGCCTCTAAAGTGTAAAAAAAAGAGGAAATTTTCAAACTTTTTTTTTAAAATCACGCATTTTTTACAAATTTCAAAATATTTAAAATCGCCACTGGGAAAACATAGCCAACGCTACACTTTATGATAAAAAAAAAATTTTTTTGATTTCAGATAAGTAAAATGGTCGATCGCGTGCCACAAAGTCGCCTAGGACATTTTTACAAGGGCAACCTCGAGGACGGTTCAAGGACACAGGGCCAAAGAATTCGATTTGAAAAATATATTTTTAAATAGTGCAAACTTGTGCAAATTAAATAAAAAAAATCTGATTTCATTATCTCAAGTGGTTGCTTTGTAATTAATTCCCAAAAATAGGCCCGAGATTAAGGCGCGACGGTAGAAGACCCCCTTAAGAACATATTTTTCATATTATTGTACAATAAAACCCATGTAGCCCAAAGTTACAAACTTTGTGTCAGATATTTTTTTAGCTGCATGAAGTTCTCATATCGATATCGATATCTATGATTTGACGACTGAAAATGACAAACTGTGTTGACACTTCTGATCGCTAAGGTTTGGTAAGCCATCATGAAACGTTTAACGCCAGAGCAACGCTTCAAAATTGTGGAAATTTACTTTGAAAAAAAATGCAATGTCAATTCGTCATCGTTCTCAAATAATTGGTCTCTGTACTTCGACTACGTGGAAAATTTTACGCAACAATCGTAAATTACGACTTGATGCCAAATGACCATCGCTTGCGTCGCATTTTAACTCATTGGGCTCATTTAGATTTATTCATGAGATTATTGGAAAGAGTAGTCAAAATTGGGCTGCTCAAATGGAGCATTTAACGCGTAGCCCCAGTCCTTTTCGGATTGTTCACATTAGATTTTGCACACTCGACTAGTATTGCGGGCATATCCTTAAAAACACTTGTACATCTGTGGCTCTTTTTCCGTATGCGACTCTATGACTCTATTTCGTTTCGTCTACATCGAATAAAAATTTCCTATATTTCTGTAATTTTTTAACTTTTTTCAATGTGGAAATTTTAAAGGACATTTTCTTGCGTTTGCAGATTGAAGTGAAATTATTCGCTTTTTAGTTTGCTACTGATTCATTTATTGATATTAGTATTTATTTAATTGCGCAACATTGAATGATATCCAAATAACTCGAATGAAAGCGAAAAGAAATGGATATTGAAAAAGTAGCAGGAATAAGTTGGACAACTTTATGCAATGAAATTTTATAGTAGTTTAGCACGAGGAAGCGTTGTCGACCGTTAAAGTGGCACAAAACTGTGGTGTGGTTATAAAGTTAGCCAACAGCAGTGCTACTGAAAAGAAACTCAAAAAATAAAAACAAAAAAAACAAAAATTAAAATAAGAAACAAAAAACAAATAAAGTTTGACTTATGTTTACATGCAGCTAAATAAATAAGTGGCTCACTGCGCGGTCGATTTGGCTTCGAGCACTCACATACAGATGTATATTGTACATATACTTCTGTGTACGACTATGTATGTATACATGAACATGTTAAGTAATGTGATGATATATATTTGCAATGTATGATTTTATTTGCTCTCCATGTGAATGTGCCATTCCTTTGTGTGGTTGGCATTTCTGAAGTGCCCACATTATGTCCATCACAGCCACAACATAATGTCTATCATTTTTTCTGTTTTCTGACAACTGCAACTCAAACCATTCTTTCGCTATCTAACCATTTTTATGGTCTTTTAACTTCACTATCGCCTAAATATATCAGCTTCAATCGCTTACAGCAATCACTTGAGTAGAAGACATTGACGCTGGCAAGCCATTATATTTGTTATAATAACGGTAGTTAAACTAAATGGGTGCTCTAAGTAATCACATTCGTTATTTGTGAAGCAAAATTCGTATGTGGAGAAAAAAATTTGCAGCCCAGCACTTGGTGAGAGTTATTAGGTAATGTGTTTTGTTCGTGAGATGAAGAGATGCCTACAATTTGGTCATTCAAATAGGTACTCCCACGTTCATATGGAAAGTGTAAGTTTTTTAAACTAGTAATAACAGATATTCAATTGTATGTGGTTTTTTCATAATTAATAATAATATAAAAAATATTAGCAATAATTCAAGAATATTTGAAAAAAGTTTTCTGTTCAGGCTTCTCACAAAACACTTTGCAGTTCTACAGCGTTTCTAGACTGTCCCATCGCTATTTATGTAGATTGAATACATAATCGCTGATCCCGGTACCAGAGATCCGTCTGAGCCTATGTAGAGATTGTTTGCTATCTCCGCATCCTCCACGGCTTGTTCAGTTGCTTCGGTTGCTTTCGACATCGGTATCTATATCGCTCTCACCCACTCTGCTCTCCATTGACGTTGTCAATGTGCAATTTTTCATAGCTAGTAGTGTGATTCCCCCGGAACCCTGGGTATCAGTACCGGTCATTAGGGCATGTGGAGTTTGGGGCCGAGCCGGCGATTGTTCATCGCGAGGATTTCGAAAAGGTGTGCTACCTCGTGAAGAAATGTCCACGTTTGGCCTCCACATTTCCATCTTTTTAGAACGGAAAAAACATTTAATAACTACCGCCAATTGTCTTCTCACATTAGGTCGCTCTCGAACGGATGCTTGGAAGCTACTCGAGGAAGTTGTGAGCTGCTTTGACCGTATGCAGAAGAATCCTCCTGACCACTAGCTTGCGTGGGATTTTACACTCGAAACTATCCTCCGAGTGGAATGCCATAGTTCATTTGCAATACATTTTTATTGCTTCTTCAAATCCTATTTATGTGAAACGCGCTTAGAGCTTTGTTTCGTATTTATTTTTTATTTTAATTTTTTAGTTTTCGAGTCTCTGTCATTTGTAGAAAAAGCGAAATATCAATAATAGCTATAATTTTTTTCCGGACAGTGCCGGGAATATAAAACTACAGTTTTTCAGACAACCATATCTGTAGATCTTACTCGGATGCACAAAGAGAGGAATGGAAGATGAAATATTCATGAATTCGCATAGCCAAATAGCTATCAACTGCTAAGATACAGATACAAAGAGCTTGAGGGGATCATACCGTTATAGTCATGTGCCTTATGCAGATGTAAAGGATAACAATTAAGCTTAAGTGGTGAATAGATCTGATTCGGTTGAAAAATCCATTGCATAAAACTGCAATCAGTTGGTCTTGAAGACTCTATGACTCTTGAGAAGGTCTGAACATCTGTTTAAAACGTTCCCTAAACAGCAGCAAAACAAAACTTCTCTTAACGATGGGCAAGTGTGATTTGAGCATAGGTTCTATTCTCCGTGAAAGACCGAAATGAAGAGTTTTGAAGAGAAATTAGTCTTTTTTTCTAACAGCGGTCGCCACTCGGCAAGCAATGGCAAACCTGCCATGAAAAAGCTCCTCATAAAAAATATCTGCCGTTCGGAGTCGGCTTGAAACTTTAAGTCCCTCCATTTGTTGAACAACATCAAAACGCAAACCACAAATAGAAGGAGGAGCTCGGCCAAACACCCAAGAAGAGTGTACGTTCCAATTATATGTATATATATATATAGGTAGGTCAAATGGTTGAAGTACCAGTCTGGCACTCCGCAGATAGCACTAAAGCGGCATTTCGATTCCATCTTAATACTTCCAACGGGCAAATATCTACAACCAACCAAAGCTTTTGATGTAATAGAGAAGGTTGATGGGATTTAGGTTCGAGCACGCTTTTAGACTGTCGAAGAAAGGGCACCCAGTGACTTTAATCGTCCAGCTGCCGAACCCGAGCATTAACAGAAAAAGTTTTCAACAGTCGCTTTCTGTAAAAGGACACCCCAGCCATTGCAACGGCGATTAAAAGGTAGTCCTAGCTCTTTTGCGTGTGTGGTCATCGTCCAATGACTGGTAAACACAACTATTATTCTGAGTTTAATGGTTAGGTCTCCTCAGAACTTTATTGGCCTATCAAGGAACCTTTTCTCTTGAAGGATAATCTCTATAAATTCGGGTTGAGAAACTCGGATTTGAATGAGATGTGTCTAGTATATGAAGAGACCGCGTTTCTCTACATACGTATATGCCCCACCTGCGTTTGGAATATGTAACTATGCTTTGTCCCTACAATCGCCATTAATATCGAGTACATGGAGTTCAAACTAACTGATTTCCTTCTTTTTACGAAAGTGGTACTCCACTTAGTGAAATGGCTTTGGGAAGCTTAGAGAGAGCAGTTGGTCAGTGATGTGAATTATGCGCTAAAGCGGGTTCAATGCTTGACGAGGTACAGGCGCTTTGTCGAGGCTAAAAAAACAAGCGGCTATAAATATGAGTATAGGTAGCTTTCAAACTCCAAATAAAGAAAATTCCTAAAATAATTTGTGGCTTCACTTGCAATGATTCTCAATTTTCTTGGTATGCAAATAAAAGAGCTGGATTCTTTAATCATTAATATCATAAATATGATTATTACAACCGGCAGTCTGAAATTCAGCATCACAAAGGTTTGAAAACTCATTTCCTGCTTAGTGGTCAATAATCGCACCCCGTTCCAAGTATTGAATGTTGAAAGTTTCCCTAATGTGCGATTCCGCGATTGAAAAGTTCATCGTTTCTATCGGTAAAAACTAGCTAAACTCATTTTTATAAGATTCTCTTACGATCAATTTTGTACCATCAAAAAATTTTTTCAATTCCTTGAAAAGCTGCAAACGCTTGCTACCAGATCTGCATGAAATTTAAAGTATTGCACGCTCTCAGAGCTTCAAGCGCCTAGTTAAAAATTTATTGTGATGGACCACAATATCCTTCCATTCGCCAATTGTGGCCACTTCAATCAGGTCAGTTGTTAACGTAAAATCGGAGTAGGTCGCAACGGATTCTTACCAAAGCCACTCCCAGGCTTCTAGCAGTGGATTCTCTGCTTATCTTATCAAACCCACCCCAAAACCTTCTCGAACGTAGATCCGAATTTGGCAATTGGTTAGATCAGCTCGACGTAATTTTATTATGACTTTTTTAGCTTTTGTTCTCGTATGTGACCCATTTTTCTTCACCAACTAACATCCGCTTCAATAGTGAGTTGACTTCAATGTCCATTTCTTCTTCAAAGTAATCCTCCTCAGACATATTACAATTGTTCCACCGATTTTTCCAACCCTCGATCCACTTCTGACTAAAAAGCGCTTCGTCATGCCCTGAGCTCTTTCAACGCTATGGATTTTGTCTTCTCAATTGTGGCAAATCTCCATCTCTCGGAATAAGAAAAAGTCGGAAGTGGCCAAGTGCGGTAGCTGAAATAAGATTACAGCGTCATTTTTGGCCTAAAATAAAAAAAATTTTTGTTCCATTTCATTCAATTGCAGAAAAGCGCCAATCACTTCAAAATACGTCTAATCATTTTTGACTGTCAAACGTAAACTAAATTTGCCATAATTGAAACTCAGTGAAACAAAAAAATGTAACATAACTTGAATAATCATGCTACTCCTTGAATACACCTCGTATGTTGTAATATTTTTTCATTCCTGGCAGCTCCCATTCTAAGTTGACACTCGCAAGATTTGTACCTCGGGAGCTCTACATCCCAGCTCATGCGATTGCTAGGATATGTAGCGTCATCCCGTAATAACCATAATTTTGATATATGTATGTATTTTCGCTTGGCTTGTCTTCGCGTATGCGTTCATAAATTTTTCACAACCAGATTTATTAGACTTCGTATACAAATATTTATTCATTTTCTCTTTGACTAAGCGTTTTTATGTGACTTCACGCAACTCACTTTGATTTGGTTTTGCTTTGAATTTAAGGCTCGCATGGAATAAATTAATGTTTGTTGTGATTGTAGCTGCTGCCCTATGCTATCATTTGTTTCTTGCGCACATGCCAGATGCCAACATAAGCGCACTCTACATAGCAACGCATTTGATTCATGCATACGGACATACATACATACATACATACATACATACATACATACATATATATATAATACAAATAGACATGTGCATGTATAAGTAAGCGTGGCAATAAATATGCGTATGGGGTCATAAAAAATGTTGCTCATCTGAAATTAATTGCCTGAAATCATGACAGATTTGCGGTTGGTTAACTTAGCGCGCTGAATCATTACTTCCACGCACGGCTGGCGTTCAACCATCCAATTGCTGTGATGAAATTGCCGAAAGATAACCACAAAATCACTGTCATCAGCAATCGCTCGGTAGCCATCAACGTTTCTCGACGACGCTTTCTCACGGCAGCCATCCTCACTTCACTGAGTGGTTGACAGCTGTACGAGTACATTTACTTGTGCTCCTACAGGCGCCGTTCGAAAAGAGGGCGGAGAAGCAATAACAGGTGTACCGAAACTGTTGATTTTGACATCATTAAGCGGCTGTTGATATGTTGGACAAAAAAGGGGAAAAAAAATAAACAGTTTAATAAATATTCCAATTACGACTTATGTCATTTTGGCTGTAACATATGTTCTTAATGTCACTTTTAAATTAACAGGAACACACACGGTGGCATTTTTTATGAGAAGTTATTCACATAAGCAGTTTGGTAATTTGTTGGCACTAATTCATGGTATTTTAGAGGAATATTTCATATATTTAAATCTGCTGATGAACTTGGTGAACTATCGCGCCAAGTTACTGATGGCTTTGTGATGCTTAAGCAATGAATTGGGAAAACTTAATTCCAAACTGCATGCATCAAAAAGTATTTCCTAACATTTATTTTTCCTTGTTCACTCCTTTTGGGAGCATTGGGCCTCGAAAGCCTCAGTCTTGCGTTGGTTTCGTCAATCTATTTTTGATTTCTGACAGGGTAGATGATTAGCCTCCCGCTACCAGTCCTAAAAAATGAGAATGTAACCTGTCGTTGCTTAGGAACAACGCCTTCTTACTGCTTGGAGCGCCATCTGTGTCTAACATTTTTCTGGCAGAAAGATCGCACAGATGGTTGAGGACTTCGCTAAATTTTCGTGCATCTGCGCTATTACCGCGGTCGCCCGCTTCCTCTTGCTGGCACCATTGATGTAATGTGTAACTTTGAGTTTTTTCTTTGTTTTTTTTTTCCTGTTTAAGCAGCTACAATGCAAACAATGCGCAGACTATTGTGCGGGAGTAAGGATGGAAAGGATAAGTTTTGGTGTTAAGGAATGGAATTAGAGGAATGTGTTCTTTTAGAAACAGGGAAAGTAGGTAAAATTTATAAAAGTGCGAGGGCCGTGCTTTACATGGGATTCGAACCCACATCCTCTGGACTGGCAGGATAGTGCACTTACGCTAGACTACCGAGTGCCCTACATTATCCCCCTTTATTCACCCAGCAAATATCATCTCTCAAATGTGTGAAGCGACAAATTCAACATAAGCCACCAATCAAAGAGCAAAGTAGCACCCAAACTTGGGCTTAAAGCGATACAGTGAAAGTTGACAAGTTCGCCAACCATCTGCGAAAAATCCTTATACAACAGCAAATAACGATAAGTTTCACTCTCATATCAACTGTACAAGAATTCGTCGAAATAGAGCATTTCACCATAGATAAAGGTGCTAATGAAATCTGGAAGTTGAAATTAATGGAGATTTCAGGCATGAGAAAATTTACTTTGATCGTGAAAGCACGCCTAAATTTGAAATATATACCGTTGTATTAGTATGGAAAGTATTAGAAGTAGTAATAATACCTGAGCCAAGAAAAAGGAGTTTCCTATGTGCCGCGACAACGAACGCAAAGCTGCAAGCGTTTATAAACAGGTGACCGAGTAATATACTTAAGATATGGTGTCCAAGAGTTATGACAAACGAGAAGCTCTGGAGAATTCCACACCAAAATAAGAAAAAATTAAATATGGATGGATAAGGCATACTCTGCGAAAGCCTTGTGAAGAAATACCCCATGCCGTCTTGGCTGGGAACCCGCAAGGAACGAGAAAAAGAGGCAGACCATTGATGACTTGGCAAAGGACTATCCGCAATGAAACTGGAATATCGTTTAATGAACTGAGATTTATGTCCAGAAATAGAAATGGTAGGAAAACTTTTGTTAAATCCTTAAGCTCTTAAAGTAGTATGGAATAAAAAACAAAAAATAATAATAATAATATGCCGCGATGTCTGAATTTGATATCCCGGAAAAACTAATACGGCTATGGAAAATAACGTTGCTCAATACCATCAGAATTGGGAAGAACCTCTCTGAGCTATAAGACGCATAAGCTTGGACGATGACAACATCCTATGAGGCATCCCTCGGAGTGTTTGAGAGATACTTTAGAACCTTTCCACGTTGGCAACAACGAGTATTGCAGGCGCTAGAACGATGAGCTGTATGAGCTTTACGACGACATAGACATAGTGCAGCGAATAAAGATCCTGCGGCTACGTTGGGTGGATCATGTCGTCCTAGTGGATACAAACGGTCCAGCTCTAAAAGTGTTCGATGCTGTATTATCTGGTGGTGTCAGAGAAAGAGGAAAGCCTCCTCTGCGTTAAAAAGATCAGGTGGAGAAGAACTTGGCATCACTTGGCGCCGGTTAGCACGGAAAAGAAACGACGGGTGCGCTTCGCTAAACTCGACCAAAATCACGTAAGTGGTTATCGCGCCAATCAAGAAGATGGTCAAGAAAGCAAGAAAAGGTTCAAGTGAAGTATCATCTTAATGTATAATCGCTTCCGGTAATGGGTAAACCCTTCCAAAACCCGTTCTCCGAACGTTTAGAATCCATAATCACTTGCAGAGACTTTATACCACCACATCAATTCGACTTCCGGAAAAAACATTATATAATCTATCAAATACATAAAACAACCCATTCAAGAGAAGACGCGCTGGAAAGTAATAAAGTCTACTCAGCAATATTCCTTGACGTCGCCCAAGCATTTGATAAAGTTTGGCGCGAAGGACTGCTTTATAAACAAAAACGGTGTCAGATTTTGAACTCACTTTAAAACTACGAAAGTTTCAATAGTTTCATTCGCAAAAATTCTAAGCTCTTAACTCAAAACAGTCTGCTCATTCGCTCTAAGTACTAAAACCGGTGTGGACTTATGCTCTCGGTCGAATCGCTAAAGCTCACTGGTACGTGAGAAATGAAAATCTGTACAAGGATATGGCTTCTCCCATCGTACACGATTCTGGGCTGTTGTTTTGTTGTTTTGGTCCCTTTTTCTGTCGCCATCTGATAGCTCGTGCAACATTGACCTTCTCCAATTATTGTTTGGCTGACCGCGATCTCTGCTCCCTTGCAGGTTCCAAGTTCAGCGCCATTCTCGTTATGTCATCTGGTGGTTTTCTAAGCGTGTGATCTATCCCATGCCACATTCTGCGTTTAATTTGCTATAGAATGGGCCTCTCATTCGTTTATTTTCACAGCGCACCATTGCCGATGGTGTTCGGCTAGGATATTTTACAAATGATGCAGAGGCACTTGTTGACGAAAGATTGTGTCCTCTGTGTGATGGAAGTTTTAAAGACGAGCCACGTTTCACTTTCATACAATAATACTGACTTCAGACATGAGCTGAATATTCGCAGTTTAGTGCGGCGGGAGATTTGTGAACTCCCTCATACTGTATGCATTCGCCCGAACGTCGCCCTTGATTTACTTAGTATGCACTTGACATTTTCATCTGCTTCGCCGTCTGCCGTGATGATGCAGCCGAGACACCAGAAGCTTTCGGGCAACCGTCAATCATTATATGTCTGGCTTTATTGTGTTTGACGCCATAGCCTTGTTACCTAGTCTTAGTCCTAGTGCCAGTTTGACTAGTCTGTCAGCCTTCACTTGCTTGCCAATGAGTTTGTAAGAGAGAAGGCAGATGTCATCGGCGAAGTCTAGGTCCTCAAGATGTCTGGTGAAACTCCATACGGTGCCTCTTTTGCGTAGAGTCAATTAGCTCATGACGTCATCTAAGACGATTACGAAGAAAAGAGACAACAGGGCACAACATTGCCTCACACCTACGTTGGCGCTGAATGGGTCGTTGATGTTTCCTTTAATTGCTGTGGCGTAAATTAATAGACACATTGAATTCAAGCTCCCCAAAGACTCAAAAACTAAAAACCGTTTTACACAAAATATAGCCCAATACAGCTAAGCTCTCATTCCAAAAGGCTACCAAATTTCACTTTACTATTCCAGAAGATGAGCGATTGACTATTATTACAACAAACGATTACTTAAGAGTAAATCAAAATGACAATCAGTCACCTCCTTCACCGGCAGTGGAATTAAGTGCCCTTAATATCTATGCATACTCAGACATACATAAACCATATTGAATTTCGGCCAGCACAAGTGCTCAGACAGACACTCAGCTATGCGCCAGTGCAAGGGTCAATCAAACTGTAATAAAAGTCCAACAAACCTTGACAAATAGCTGCTAGATTCACGTGCATGCATACATAAATACACTTAAATACACTTAGCTTGCATAAAAATGTACATCTACTTTCGAGGACCATCATGGGATTGACTCACTGACTTATGACTGGCACATGATTTATTACAACCATTCGATTAATTCACATTTCCTATGGCATTGTCGGTGTGAACTCTTACACACACAAATAGACTGTTGAGGTGCAGGTAAGTGTGTAGGGGTGACATGGTCAAACTACTCAAATAGTAAAATGTCATATTTGGATATGACATTTTGTTCATGGTAAAGAATTAATGGCATGACACCCAAATGGTGTCTTGTGGGGCAAAATACATTTGGATTTAATATGCGATTATTAATATGAAATTACTTATGTTCGCCGCAAAGGTTTTGACACTGAAACCCATTTTGGAAAAATACAGAAATTTATTTACTTTGAAGGGCTGGACTTTCTAAACACGTGCCCTTAATCATTTTGATATACTGACAACATTCCATTTGGTTAATTGGCACAGGAAAATGAAATACATCGAACAAAGTTCAGAAGGCAATAGGAGATTCGAGAGAACTATTATATGAACGAGAACATAGGTTCGAATCTCGGTGAAAAACCAAAATGAAGTAAGAGTTTTTATTAATAACCGTCGCCCCTCGGCGGGCAATGGCAAGTCTCCGAGTTTATGTCTGCCATGAAAAAGCTCCTCATAAAAAATATCTGCCGTTCGGAGTCGGCTTGAAACTTTAAGTCCCTCCATTTGTGGAACAACATCAAGACGCACACCACAAATAGGAGGAGAAGCTCGGCCAAACACCCAAAAAGGGTATACGTGCCAATTATATATATATATTATATGAACAATCTAAAGCTCTAACGACGACATTTATAACAGAAGCTGAAATGACAAACTGTTTGAGCCACGCAGCTGTTTTGAAAGACTTTGACATAAGGTGTACTTTGTTCGTCATATGTTTAGGTAACGAAAAAGGATCAACCGATTCAGTATCAATGGGTCATCTGACAAATGAAGCGCTAAATGGATGGGTCAAGCTCAGAAGGAGATGTCTGCACTTGGGATGAACTGGCGCAACTAGGAACAGATGAAGTCTGTAGGTCACAGACAAGAAGTAGAAGCAAAAGTAGCTACTCAACAGCTCTTAACCCTTGTTAACCCACCCAAAAAAATTTACATACTCTGCCACCCGGGTACCTCGACGACAATTTTTTGGCTATAAGTTCTCTATATCCAGAAATAGTGGTATACATTCGATAAATATTTATATATTTATGTTGTAAGAATATATTTCTAACTGAATACAATAATATTACATATATACCGCAACTTTCGTACTCCTATATCAGGTATAAAACGCAAGCAGCTGCAGCCTAAATTTCTCGTTTTTGTGAAGGCCAGGTGGGTTGAACTTGAAAGGTAAGTGAAAAGGTCGGTCTTCCTAATCTTTTATACCTGAGGTATGTTCAAGAACACTTTTGAAACCAATATGGTTAAACATTTTGAAAATCAGTATTGTTCAGTTCTTATCGTCGAAGAAGCAAGGCGTAGCGGT
The DNA here is from genome assembly GCA_037575425.1 of Anastrepha fraterculus. Lineage (NCBI taxonomy): Eukaryota > Metazoa > Arthropoda > Insecta > Diptera > Tephritidae > Anastrepha > Anastrepha fraterculus. Next base: position 4,787 of record JAYXIM010018009.1, on the reverse strand, counting down.
GCGGAGTCATTACTAAGATAAGTAAATTAAACACTTAGCTTATTGTTAAAAATTTGTTTATTTCCCTTGGATTACCAAGGGCAGCCGTCTCAGCGGATGAGTTGAAATAACTGGTTACATTAAAGCGACGCTAGCGTCTAAATACCTACACTCTTGCTCTAATTTCAGTTACCGCACGTTATTAGCCGCGTGACTTCTGCACTTGCAATTGCTCGGCCAGTTCCGCTTATTGTCTTGTATTTGTTTTGTTGTTCCCACGCGCAAGCCTCGTCGGCAGAATGGCCGTATGAATTAGTAAAGCGGTATTGAGCTTTTGCTTGTTGTTACTTGCAAAGCTATAGACCCGTCGTCGGCAAATTTGGTCGATTCGATGTTTTGGCCGGATGAGAGGTTACCTGTTTAACTGATATGTAGTTTGGATACTTTAGCGTACGTGAGCACACCTGTGTTAATATTTTATGTGATTGTGTAAGTTTATATTGTGTGACGTATTTTCTGAAATTTGTGTATACTTTTTCAAGTTTTTTGTCTAAACTAACAAATAAAATTGCAATAAATGCAAAACCATGGACGAGTTATTGAGATTGGATTTTTTGAGGTAATGTAGAGAATATAAGTATGTAAATAGGATATCAAAAATATTTGTAATACATTTATTTTTTATTTAGATTGAGTGAAGCTGAAAAAGATGCGTATTTGAAACATCCACTAGGCGAGGACGATGACGATAGTTCGAATCCGCCGGATAGTGAAGATGACGAGTAGTTTCCAAGCGGCAATAGAACGCATAATTCTCGTGATAACGAAGCGTCAGATAATAAAGAATTTGAAAATGAAGAAAGTGCATATGTCGACGAGGAACAACAGCAAGAAGAAGAAGAAGAAGAATAAGAAGACGACGACGATGACGCTGATGGAGCGAAGATGAAGCAGCCGCACGCACAGATAATTTTGATTTCTAGTATTGTGCATACCGAAATATTTCTCATAGTACTATAAGGTTAGAGCACAACGTGTCTCCGTTTGGTAGCAGGTAAAGACTCTCTCTCTCTCTCTTCAGGTAGAATCGGTGTATGCACACTGGCGGGGCTCGTCCGTGCCTATGTTGAAATACATTACAGACAAATTTACCTATGATCACCGAGCTACTATACTGCACTGCTTTCCAACAGAGGCAATCGACGCAGAACCTTTTTGCGCCAGCTTTCAGAAGAGTTAGCTGTGCCGGTGATTCAAGAGCAGGCTACCAACCAGCAGGTTATGCGCAAATATGCCACGTGGCTTGCAGCCGAAAGTGACTTCGAAAGACCAGTAGCGGTGGTAGTACCTGCTGGCAAATAACGTCGAGACGTCACGGGAAAAAAACTTGTAGTTGGCCGTTTGTGATGAACACTCAGTATAGATCAATAAATGTTTACATTGCGATCATTCACAAAATGTAGTAATTATTATTATATGCAGTAAATTTATTCAAAAAATAATTTAAAAAGAATATAATTTATTATTAATAACAAATAATACTTATTTACTTTTTATTTGTATAAATAAAGCTATTTTCATGACATAATACATACATGAATCTCGTGTAGGCTCATACATTTACTTTTTTCAAATGAAAAAATTTTTAAGTCCAACATTTTTTCAAAATATGCATATTTCGATACCTACAAAATAAGTTAAATCATCCATGAGGGAGTTGGCCTATCTCTCATAAGAAAAAAGTTATTCAACAAAATGTACGCCGATGGGCACCCGAGTACCTAAGTGGCAACACAAGGGTTCATTTTTTCCTGTCATACAGTACATTTAAAAAATACAAACTATTGGCGTAGCCATTAACACCTATCACGATTGTACGATTTGTAAACATTATTGAGGAGTAAGTCTTTCCATGATGAAATGTCAATGAATACTGAAAAAAATAATGTACAGTCTGTTTCAGAAAAAAGGAATCACGATTATTCAGGAAGTATACATGAAAATATGTACAAAACTACGAGTCTCAATCACTCAAACAGCAGTGTAGTCTCCATCGTTGTCGAGTATAGCCTGGCATATTCTCGGCATGCTTTGAACCAGCTATTCTGCGTAGCTCGTCGACAAACAGGACTAGAATTTGCGAACTTGACGAACGAGTTGCTTTAAATCATTGACTGGCCTTGTGGCAAGATGCGTTTTCATAGTTCCTCACTCAGTTTCAACGAGGTTGGCGTATGGGGACTGGGAAGGCCAGTTCAATACTGTGTTGCCATTGTCTTGTTGTTTCTCAATGGATTTTCTGAGAGCAATGGTTGTGATGACGTGGGACGGTAGGATATGTCCGCCTCCTTCAGTTGACGTTCGATGGTGTTGATACTCACATCTATTCCCATTTTTAGCAGGAACTGATTCTGTTTGGCGTAGTCACAAAGAAGGGCCTTGCTTAATAGGTGTGACGATCAGTTTATCCTGCTTTTTTGTCGTCAATCGCCTCAAGCCGCGCTCGAAAAAATCATTAACATTTTTGTACACCTTATACCGCTGATTCCCCATCACAACAAATTTTTTTGATTTTTTAATCACTTTTGCAGCCGCTGCGTAAGATAATTTTGACCCTTTCGAATGCCTGCATAAAAATACCGCCTCAAAACGCTCCGCATACTTCTCACTCATGTTTGTTTGGTTGCGTTTACGGGAAAGTTTCGAGCGACACTAACCTGAGTTAGCACTGGCGTCGTAGCCCTTGAGTGGGACTATTACGCAACAAAAAGCAAAACAAATATATCGTGAAGTTACAAGAAAAAAACCGTTTCTTGTCTTCTGACACAGACTATATTTAGCTTGACAGTAGTCAGGCGTGAGCTGTCAAAAATCATATTCGAAAAGTTTTTGATCTGATCACCCTTTAGTCAGTAAATAAACAATTTCCCAACTTAGTCCCTTGAATATGCCACTTTTAAGATGTTCGAGTATCTTTTCAGCAAGAAAAAAATCCCCTTAAGTATTAAATCAATCATTCAATTTTCCAATGAATTTAAAAAAAATATATACCGAGTTACCAGCTTTTCATATTTCCGAAGAAAATCCGTTCATGTGCAATTTTATGGCGAAACGGAAAAACGGGAAAATAACAACTATAACGGTAAATACACTTCCTAAAGTAGTTGAAGCAATACAGTCGAGTGAACACAGATTCACTCACAACACTTACACACATACACACACACACTTATACATCAATGCATATACGTAAAGCACAAGGAATATAACTTCGAAAGCCTAGTAGCATATGCCACATGGAGAGAGGCACACGAATGGAAGGGCAGAAGGCAGGCAAGAAATAAAGTGTAAATGGCATGGAACATTTGCATTCAATTGAGAAGAGTTGAGCAGGCGCGGATAAAGTTTGCAACAAATCAAAGAAAGATTTAAGTTTGTGAAATACACACACACAGACTCCCACTCATATGGTGTAGTTGACTTTGTAAGTTCAGCAGCTTTGCAAGCGATTTTGTAGGAGCTTTTGAAAACGAGACTGTTACCAGCCAACTACGAGGTTCCGAATTGACTTAAACAACTGAGACGCGGCGCGCTGTGTTGGGACTCGAGCGGGGTTCTAACCCTACTACTCAGCGCATTTTTAAGCGCAAGAGGTGCGAAAAGATAAACGATCCACCTTTAGGCCTTGGACAGGCAATGCTGAAGCGCTATAACTCTTGGTGAACGCTTAGTGACAAAGGATATTACAATTGTAAGCATACCACACAAACACACACACACACATGTGCATATGTGTATGTGCAAGAAGAAAAAGTTTTCCACGACAATGTAGCAAAGTTAGGACTAAAGATCTGGAGATGGCAAAAAAAAACACGAAAAAATGGAAAAAATGTAAAAGGAAATATATAGCCCAGTCTGTGGACGTGAGTTGTTCGACGTAGGAGTATGTAAATGCAAGACTTTTGCAAACTTTTAGGCGCATAAACTTAAAATTGTCTTTGGTGTTAAGAGAGCCCCAATGGCTGACAATGAAAATAAATGGCATTTGAATTGTTAGAATTGAAGGTTAGTTTTACATTGCAAAAACAACATACACGCAACAAAAACAAGAAAAAGTGTGTAGGAGTAGGAAAAAGAACATCAATTCAGCGCACAATTACGCAGAGAAGGGAGTGCTCGGCAGAAGTGCACAAAGCAAAGAACACGTTAAGTACGTATGTGTGTGTGCATGTGTGTGTGCACTATCCCATGCAGGTAAGCTTTGATTGCGATTGCCGGTAATGCATGCAGCGACAAATCGTCTGACAATCGTCGAATGCAGAAACAGAAAGTTTTCACCATTAGATAACGTGAATTTATCGAACTGCAAATAAGGTAAAAGGCGCAGGGGGGAAAAACTAAAGTAAATTGCACTTACACTTTGCAACAACGGAACCTTGCACACACCCACACACACACACGCGCACATATCTACACTATGTGGTGCATTCAATTCAATTTAGTTTAATTCAAGGTTGATTGCAAATTTTTCTATTCAAGTGTAAACAATAACTCACTGGCAAGATTTATCGTCTACGATGTGTCTACAAATTACAGAAAAATGTTTTTACGCTTCTCTCATTCGAGAAGTCGAATTGTGTGTGAGTGTGTGTGTGTGTATGTATGCATGTGTGCTGCCTTTATTTTAAACTAATCGAATGGAATTGATTAGAGTTGCAGTTTTGCTGCAAGAAAAAAATGTTGAAAGATTACAATTTATTAGCATTTTTTCATATTCGTTTATAGAAGAGTATTTGTTCTTAGAATGC
>JAYXIM010017999.1:0-11140 GCA_037575425.1 Anastrepha fraterculus | reverse complement strand
AATACGCTCAACCCAATATCATCTAAGGTTTTTAAAGGAAACTGGGTCTGAGTTAGGTATTTTGAAGAGTACGCAGCACAATACACTTCTGGTCGAAGTGCATAGCTCCCTTTCATATCTATTTATCTAGCGAATTATTATAATTATTATATTATTGGGCTGCCTACGAAATGTGCTTATGCTCCTTCTTGACTACTTGCTGGATACTTTGGACACGTAAAGTAAAGGTAACCAGCCGCCGTTGATGACTTGGGAGCCAATATTTGGCGCTCGATTAGGCGATTATGCTGGAAAGAGTTGTACAAGCTTTACTATAGCAATTCCTAAAGTACTAAAGGACAATATGTAGATTTGCAAAGCTTAAATATTTGTCACTTTGTTGATGTTTTGTTCCCTTAATTGATGAAAGTTTTAATACTAAAAAAGGTACATAGCAAAAAAGTTCAAAAAAGTTAATTTTCCGGTCCAATTCAACAATTATAACTTGTAATAATACAAATATTTATCTCATTTTGTGTCCGCAAATTTAATTACCCTTCAACTACAATAACAAATTCTAACCATTTGCTACGATTTTCTAAGCTTAAATCTGTCTTCCCCTCTCTTTGATTTCATATTCAATTAGCCTCTCAGCAACCTTTGTCATTATTTTATATCCCTTTCCAACATACCGGTAATGTTGCTAATGTTTAGCCATTTTTAATGCGCCATTTTGCTTTTGGCTCAAAAGCTCTGTTGTAAACTTTACGTTCATTAAAATGCTTACATAGCCCTCATGGTAAACCCTTCGACCAGTACGGCTAACTAAAGTGAGGACTCCTGCCTCAAGGCAGTCGTATGGGAAGCAACAGCGATAAGGGGGTAGATATGTGTGTGTATATGTAAGTTAAAACATACGAATGAATATTAGGGTGCCTCACTAAAAAAAAGTTCCAACTCCTTCATCGGAAATTAAAAATTCGTTCCAAATTATTTAAAACAAAAATATTTGGATTAGGAGAAATGTATGTAAAGCTATCTGTGATAAAAAAGAAACCAATTTTACAAAAACTACAATAGATGTGATAAAATTAAAAGAAGACAAAATCACTAAAAGTGCGTTTACGGCCAAAATCGATGATGATACATTAGGTTAAGGTAGTTAAGTAGTCTGGTCAAATACTCATTTTTAATAGATATTTTTTAGGAATTTTTTTAAGAAAATAGAATTCGACCGTTTTGATTTTAAAGTATGTTATTACTGACAGCAAATAACAATTTGTTTACATATTTTTTTGTAGTAAGTGGCAGTTTGTGGCATCAAAGTAAGCGTCTTTAAAAAAAGATAGGTGGCTTGTCAACAGGATTTTGGCTCTTGAGGACATCTGAAACGAAAACGTTAAACTGATTTTTATTCTGTAGGCTTGAAATTCTGGCCGCTGCTACAATGGGACAATTTTTTTGTAAATTAACAAAATGGCGGACTTACGAAAAAAAGGTATGTTTTTCGGGTGGAAACAGGGCTGAAAAGAAACGAAGGTTGAAGAAATCGAGAGACTATAAAAATTACATGACGAGAAAGAAACTTAAATAAACTACCCAAATTTACCGCAAAACTATGACTATTTTTATAGGCGACGATTCGGACGAATACATGCTAGTATGAGTAAGTTGGAAAATCTCTAATCGTTCCAAACTAAGAAGGGGCTCATGTGCGAAGTTGGTATTGTTGTACGGAAGAGAGAATTTCGTCAAAAAATGCCTCCACATCAACTGTAGAATATTCTGGCCGAACACCGTCAACAATGACGCGCTGTAGAGATCAACAAATGAGGAACTTATGCTGCAATTACAGACTTATAAGTTTGATGAGCCATTTATTAAAAATACTTTTGAAAATTATACACAAAAGAATTTACAACAAGTGCGAATGGGCAATAGGAGGAACTCAATTCGGATTTCAAGAAGGCAAGGACACATGTGAAGCACTATTTTTCATTCATTATTAGTGGAAAATTACATCGAAGTCATATGAAGAAAAATCATAGATATCATTTACTTCAACTAATCCTCCTAGAAAAAATAGAAGGGAAACGTGGCATAGGCAGAAAGTAACTATCCTGGCTAAGAAATATAAGACAATGAAGAGTGCGAGAAATTGAGATATACAGTCAGTGTCAAAATAAAGAATACACCATATGTGGATGAGTTTTGACTATTTATTTGTTTATTTAATGATTTAATAATTTTTTTACATTGAATTACATTTAAAGAAATAATCATCCGTAAGCTTGACAATTAAATAAGCTTAAAGACCTTCGATGAAATCGACAGTGCGATAGCCTATTTTAATCACACAATAATGAACGCCACTATGAAATCCACTCCACAAGAAACTGTCTGTTCCTCGAGTTACAACATACCTGCACACATCCAAGAAAAAATCAAAATCAAAAATCCTTACATAAACGCTGGCAAATAACAAGGCTGCCACTTGACAAAAGCAAGCTGAACGCAGTTGCAACGGAAATCAAACAAATCAAATGCTATTCAACCATAAAAATAACAAACTTAAGAGACGCATCGAAAGTCTTGGACCCGGTATAACGACAAACTATCCATAGTAGCTACAAACAAAATCGTTAATAAAATTTTGCACAAACCACCTATCACAGAACTTGATGGTAGCTGGACTAGAACAAATCTTGACAAGTTCCCTCAAAACACTTCAAAGTTACTTTCACCAACAATACACTAAATGTTAACCTTTCACTGACCCACCTAAAAAAAAATACATTCAAACCCAAAAATTTTACTTTAGAAGAAATAAAACAATGCATATGTAAGAGAACTGATCCTAAGAAGCCGCCAGGATACGATCTTATGACTGGAAAAATTTTAAGAGAACTTCTAGAGAAGGGGCTTATCTAGTTATATAAGGAACTTGTTTAATCGAATCTTAAACTTGAAATATTTCTCAAAAGTATGGAAAATTGCTCAAATTATTGCCATGCAAAGATCCTACTCAAGTAACTTCCTATCCAAAGTTTTTGAAAAACTACTTTTTGACAGAATCGAGCCCATCATACAAAAAGATCAAATAATATCTTGCCACCAATTCGGATTCAGGCAAAACATCCCATTCCACGTAATCAAAGCCTTTGACACAGTATGGCATGCAGGACTGCTACAAAAAATCTTAATTTATTTACCAACAGACACTACAAATTAATGAAAAACTATATAACTGGAATACAATTTCATGTAAAACTCGAATATAAGTATACTGATATATTAACAATGGAAGCAGGTGTACCGCAAGGCAGTGTCCTTGGGCCGCTTCTTTACCTCCTTCATACAGCTGATATCCCTACGTCGCAACGAAGAACTCTTTAATAGCAACATTTGCAGACGACACTGTCTTGCTCACATCAGACAAATATCCAAGGACGGCTGCTTATAAACTTCAGGAATTACTTAACAACATCACTCAATGGTTTGAGAAATGGGGAATTAAAATAAAGTAAAATAAAACCGCCCACGTCACATGCACTAAGGACAGAAAAAACAGTACAATCCAATAGTCATAAATAATAAATAAATTCCCCCGGGGCACAAATGCATAATACTTGGGAATGATTATAGACAATAAACTTAACTGGAAGTTACACATTGGGCAAAAACGACGCGAAATCAAGACTAGGTTTAAATAACTTTATTGGCTTTGGGAAAAAATTAAACGCTCTCACTAGGAAACAAGATACATGGCTCAGAGCTTTGGGGAACTACAAGTAATACAAATATAAAAATTATACAACAAACGTTACTTCGCAGAATATCAAAAGCGGAATGGTATATCCTAAATGATAATACCCATCGAGACCTTAAAGTAAGAACAGTCCATGAAGAAATACGCAACAACAGCTTAAGACACACAAATCGACTACTAGAACATTCTAGCAGGGGAATTCGGCAACTTCCATTAAAAGAGGAAACCGAGGCGAGTAACTTAAGCGCAAACGACCACCTGATCTGCAGATTTAAATGATGTCACACTTTTATGAATAAGAATGAATAAATATATAATTAAGTAACGAGTTATCTCTTTAAACCAATGTATATGTGGTATTGGCTCCTAAATATTATTGAAATCCAAAAAGTAAGGAAAACTGTAAATATTTTAAGTTGAAAATGGAAATAATAATATATAGTTAAAAAAAGGTATTATTTTATAAAAAACATAGTTCATACTACAACAACTACCATTAAAAACAAAGTTTCAAACTGTGTACAAAATTTTTAAAAACTCAACAAATTTTCATAAAAATTTTATTTATAAGCTACTTGAACATAGGAGGTGTCCTCAAATAGTTCCAGTTAATGCAAATCTTAATATGTTGCTGAAATATTTGGAAGGAAATTTTAAAATATTGTTACAACCGTGAAGTTTCGCGAACCGACTGACAACGCGAACGAGACGCCAAAACAAAACCATGAACTAGCCTTGATGGCGACAGCAGATACGAGACATTGAACGCTTTCTGGATCTATCGCTATATGAATTAGACGGAGATGACAGGTGACTAGTAAGCTGCTGCAACAACAGAACTCACCAGACGATACGAGCTGCCAGATTTAGAAATTACGATAGTTCTTAGGCACACGTACATATATAAGCCGAGGTGTATGCCGGTGGGGTATTCAGTTGGAAATTAAACTTGTGAGCGAATAAATGAAAGTTAATAGAATAATTCAGTCTTAAGCTGAACGTGTTGATTTAAAAGTAAGTGTTGGAAATAAAGTAAGGCAGGTGTGTTGCCGTTAGTTTTTGTATTTTATTCAACAATCCAGTGGTCGAACTCAGAAAGTTATTGTAAGAGATTAAATTCAAGTTTATCGTAAGAAAATTCGTTACAATGGATAATGGAATTATAATGCCGTTGGAAAAGCCGTACCGATTTGGGTTTTTATTGTTTGCATGGAGTATGATGTACCCTAATGTTCATACATTGTAATGCGCCAACACTTTTGACACTTTCAACACTGTGCAAAATCGCTTAAGATCACACCCCTGACGCAGTTAACGCTACGCACCTTCTGCTACACGGCTCGCAAGGCCTTCATATATGTACACACACGACCATGGAGCAGATTCACAAATGCATGAATGTATGCCTGCATATTATTACTCAAAACTTGACCGCTAATGGCCATATTGCGTTTACCACATGCAACATTTGCTCCGACATGGACATGCCCCTACAAAGCAACAGCCGCCAACAAACCATGTTATTGTTTTTTGCCCCCACCTTTTTTGCTTTCACGCCTGAGTGCCAACTGTTGTCGGAGTAATAATAGAATGTAGTAAGGGATTAGAGTTTTTGAGGGAATGGGAGAAAATGAGGAGGGCAGCAGAAAGTCTTTCAAAATGGTAAAACAAAAATTTCACTGGGCATGGAGTGTTAGAATAGGCACCTAGAGGTAGAAATTTACACCGCCATTGATCTTTATCTTTTTATCAATTTTGCTTCTGACTTCGATGCATGGGTCCCATAACTTTTCGAGTTGTGTTCAAATATTATATATACGTGAAGCGAATCAAGTGCCTGTAGCTCTGGTTGCAGAGGAATTATGTATACAAGCAGGCAGCTGCATCACTAGATCAATCACCATAATAATAATATTTCTAATATTTATGGACAATTTTCGAAATTTTGCATAACGGCTTTATTTCATTTTAAATTCAATTGAATTTCGGCTTACTTTTATTTCCATTAATCCAATTTAATTAATGTCATTAACAGCACTGATGTTCAGCGAATTTTAATATTTTTTTCCTCGAATTAATATGCGACAATATTTGTCTAATATTATATAAAATAGTTGTACCTAATGAAAAGTGGTTTAGACATACGTGTACACTGCGTTAAATAGCTAAAGCACAGGGAGTTATTGGAAAGTTCTGAGCATTTATTTAATAATTTCCCATTAGTTTTAATATGTTCTTATGAAAAAGTGATGAACTATCCTACCAAAACCATACAAATCCAAGTTTCAATCTTTACGCAAATTGAAAAAAATGTTTTCTTTTCATTTTCATAAAAAGTTCACACTTTTCAATCAAAATTTTAAAAAATTGTAATTATAATAATTGTTTTTCTAAATTATTGTTCATTTCCCGACAAAAAAATTATATGAATTCAAATTTCAAAATTTATACAAATTAAAAAAAGATTAAAAATTTTTTTTTAAGTTTCATAAAAGTTGGTATGCATTAAAATTTTGGTGTTTAATTTCCTTTTTTGTACTTTTTTAATTTTCACACTTTTTGATAAGAATTTAGGTATACAGTTTTATAGCCCATTGAATTTTGGTGTAGGATTCAAAAAGCTCAAAAATCGCATTCATTTAATCATTTTTTTATTTCCATAAAAATTGCACACTTTTCAACCACAATTTTAAAAATTTCTAATTCTAATACTTTTTTTATTTTCATTTCCCTTAAAAAATCATAACTTTTTGCAACTTAAAAAAAAGTTTTTTTCTTTTTCATAAAAATTGCACACAATAACATTTAAAAAAAATTTAATTATAATAAATTTTTTTTTGTTTTTGGAATTTATAGTTCATTTCCCTTCAACTATCCTACAAATCCAAATTTCAAACTGTTGGCAAATTAAACTTTTTTTAGCCTTATAAAAATGTCACACTTTTTAAAAAAAATTGTAAACCGACTTGTCCGACTGTACGAGCAGGTAGCGTATCGGATACTCTCTGCTGACGCTCGAGCAACCATATCCATTCATTCGACATAATCTTGTAAGTGGTTTTGCTAAATCTGAAGTCGCTGTGATATGTCTATGCCTCTCATTGGGTCACTGTTTCAGCCCGATTGTGTACCTGGACAAGGCTATCGCAAAACACAATGTTTCGTCCCCGTGCGGGCAAGGCAATCCCTGGTCACAACATTCTTCATTTCCATCTGGTTGGGACGAAAATTCGCCTGACATTGAAGAATCACATTTTGATGCGGATGGTGATGAGTGTTGAGGGGTTAGGGATAGCTAGAGACCCGAAAAAATTATGATTTTCAATAATTTTTTTTTTTGTTGGTCAATTGCTTTATTTTACAAAACTGAAAACAGACATATTTCGACTTGACTTTAGTTAAATTTCAAAAAAAAAATTAATAATTGTAAAAGTTATCGCTGTTTGTGTGGAGCACGTTTCTCAAGAAGTCCCTTGCGGTGATCATCACAAGCCCTTGCAGATTCATTTAAAAACAATCGAAATTAGTTGTATTAATAGATAATCTTGTGCCTGGAAGCTTTATTTCCAAATTAAAAATATGGCGCCCTCGGGAAATATTTTTTAGATTTTCGAGAAAAAAACTGACAATTAATTATTTAACAAAAATCGAAATTTTGAAAAACAAAAATCTTTCCATCAGGTACCAGTTTTTTCTGTTTTTCAAAAGCAATATACATTTCATTGAAATGTACTAAGCGGTTTTTAAGTTACAGTGATCACGAGTTCAAAAAACATAGTTTTGCGAAAAATGCATTTAAAGTTTTACTATCGATTTATGTAGACTTATACGAATTATTTAATTACTTACACTCATCTACTCCTGGGCCATAGAAAAGTTCTTCAGCTTCCAAAATATCGATTAACTGTTGCCTACGTAGCATTCTACCTTCTCGAGTGTTATCGTTAGCGCGTAAACGAGAAGTCGGTTGCTTGCAGCTGCTGCTAGCAACTTGCTCTCGAACGCTTCCGGCGCACCGAGCTCCTTTCGTTAGTTTTTGAATAACTCGAAAAGTATTTGTCGGATTTCGCACAATATTTTCAAGATATTATACTTCAAGAAAATGCAAAAAAGAGTCCAATTCTTTGAAAATTCTGATAACCCCTAACCCCTTAAGTTCAACCGTGTGAACAAACACATTTCCCGGCGAAGTCTATCTCAAACTTCTCCTATCTTTCCTCGTCTATCGAATTTTTTTGAGTGCCCATAAAAGCGGTGGCCTTTTCTCTTGCGAAAACGTTAATCAGTCGACTAGAAGCACCTTTTCCATTAAGAGCAAGGGCATCCAAAGTGCATGCCCTTAAATCATAGCCCCTCAAATATTTTCCGTGGTTGTATGCCATTCTTTGCTTTTCCTTTCTTTTTCTCAAATATCCTTTTTATGTTGCAGGTTTCGAGCTCAATGAAATACCGTTTGGGTTCTTAAACGAGTGAATTTAATATCAAAACTGATTTTAGAATATGACTGCAGCCAAACGTGGATTTCTTAGATTGTTCAAACATTACTTATCGCCATTTTGAGTCCAATTAACTTCTATTTATTCAGCACTATTTATGTAATCGAAAGTTAAATTACGTGGTAAAAGAGCCATTACTCACAAAATGACCACAAATTTAAATAGAATCCATAATAAAAACAAGTCCACCATTAGGCCACCATTCCACTGCCTTAAAAGCAAACCCTCGCCCATACTTCCCTACCAACCCACGCACACGCATTATAACTACAAATTATTATGCGCATGTAGTGAACGAAAACTCAATTCTGCTTCCGAATATAAATCATAGTTACATTGTGTACAGCTATTTATTGGCTCTTAAAACTGCTTGCAATGTAGACACAAAGTAGGTCAGAGCGGAGGCGTGTGATAAACTATTTGCCACCAATCACCAAATATAACACTTGTGTGACACATTTCAATTGCGCCCAACAGCAGCTGTCAAAGCCGTCAACACCACTTCGTCAACACCTCTCGAAGGTCAACAGCAGAAGGAGGAGCAGCAGCTGCAGCAACAATGTCAGCCTTTCAATGCAGCGATTGACCAACAACACTCAATGGATAATTACCACAAAATATATTGCATCATTTATAAACGCACACTTGTATGCGCATGTGTATGGGTGTAAGTACGTATGTATGTGGTGCTGTATGTAGTTGCGGTTATTAAATTACTTGTATGGCACACGAACAATAACAAAATGCGCAAACACTTCAGTTTGATAGCACCGGCAGTGCAGACAGTACAGAAGGCGAATACGTACCCTGCAGTTTGAAAAATTTAAAAAAATGCTAAACTACTCAGCAAACGTTCTATGTCATGAACTGGTATTTGATAGAAGAAGTCATACTAGTTCGGAAGTGACTCGATTTATACCAATTACAAAATGGCCAACTAGAACTGATTGCGAAACAAGTATTCTTCTGTTATACTCGTTTTTCTTTTCTTAAACTTGAACCTATCCTGAGTTTTCATCCCCCTGATATCGAACCCTCGCTAGGTACTGCTCAAAGTGTTAAATACATCCTGGCGATAAAAAAAAATGTTGAAAAAACGAAGTGAAAGTAGCGATACAAAAGCTTAAAACTAAGAAGGGCTCTGACAAGATCTCATCAATAGAGAAGTATTCGAGCAACTCCCAGCAGAAGGAATATCTCTCCTTGCGCATATATAGAAGCCTCAATACTAACTGGTTTTGTTCCTGCCCAATGGAAGGTTGCACAAATCAAAATGATCATAAACCCGGAAAAAGCGCCGAAAAAGTAGAATCTTATCAACGCACCAAAAACTAATCCCAAATCACCAATTCGGCTTCAGAAAAACACAAGGACCATCGAACAAGTACTAGTAAATAATTTTCACAAAGCATTTGGAACAAAAGAAGTATTGCACAGCTGCATTTTTCGGCATATGTCAAGCCATCGACAGTGTCTGGTATGACGGTTTACTTTGTAAAATAAAGGTTACTCTATCCACAAATTATTATATCTTTATCAAATCCTACCTAAAAAATCGGTCCTTTTTTGTAAACAAAATAAAGCCCAATCTCAGCTCTGCCAAAGTTTAGCTGGTGTACCCCAAGGCAGTATTATGGGTCTCATCTTATATATGCTTTACACTCACGACCTACCAGTTACTGAGGAAACTATCGTCGGAACTTTTGCAGCTGACACCGCTTTACTCGCAATTGATTCGTTGCCTGATGTGGCTTCTCTTGAACTCCAAACAGGACTTGTTGAAATAGCTGAATGGCTCAAAGGCTGGAAAATAATATCAAATGAAACAAAACCATTTCAAGTTACCTCTACACTCAAGCGAAATACTTGCCAACCCGTTAAACTCAATGAGACACACATACCTCAAAGTAATGTTACAAAATATCTCGGAATGCATCTTGACTGCAAGCTCACATGGAAAACACATATTTTTACTAAACGAAAGGCTGCTAAATCGCTATCCTAAAACCAGTATGGACATATAGCATTCAACTCTAGGGCACGGCACGAAAACTCTCAGGATGATCGCAAATGCACCATGCCATATCACAAATGCCCAAATTCACCGTGATCTCAAAGTTCCCACAAAGCTGAAGAAATCCAAAAGCATACCTCATCAGACAATATAAGACTTCAATCGTACCCAAACCCATTAATTACAAAAATTACCACCAATCCCATTTTCTTTAATAGGTTGAAGAGGAAATCAACAATAGATCTCATATGCTAAAAAGCAAAGCCTGAGGAAAGGTTGCACCACTGGGTGCTTTCCATGCATGTCTCGTAGAGTATCTTAGTTTTAAGTATAAATAGTGTTAAATATTATTAAATAGATTGCAATAAATAAATGGATAAAAAATTTGAACTTTATTTATTTGTTTGAAGAATATTTAGTTTTAGAATAAATGAAACTTCCAAATCACTCCTTTCTAGAAATAAAATCATACCAAGCGTAATTTTTTCAACTAACCTTCAAGTTCGCAGGCCACTTTATAGTGGCGGTAAACGCATTTTCGTTCTCTAAGCACATACATATTAAACTCTCCTACAAATGTATTGCTAAAATCCATTTGATATTTATTTATCGGATTGTTCGGATTTTAAAGTAAAATAAAACAACGATAATTCAAATTGATTTATTGATGCCAATCTTTATTATATTTGTAAGTAACGATTCATGCCATAATACCTACTCTTCGAATCTTGACCGCGACTGCGCCGTAATTCGGACATTCGTAAACACCAGTTTTGAATGACTCACTCTAGGACTCGGTATCTTGTGAATAACTTTAGTAATGTTGGCTTCTAATGCCTCAATCAAAGCTACTTTCTACATAAAGAATTTAGACTTTAAATA
>JAYXIM010017993.1:0-13863 GCA_037575425.1 Anastrepha fraterculus | reverse complement strand
CCTTCCGAAGAGCTTCCCACCAAACCAGGCATCCATACGTTAAAATTGGCAAAACCACTGCGCTGTACATCCACAGCACGACCTGTGGAGTAGAAGACTATACTGGCCTTCTTTACCCGATTTTCAATGTGTAGCTTCCAATGGAGTTTGGAGTCAAGTATCACTCCAAGATACCTAACTTCCGATGGGGGCGGAAGAACGTGGTTGTTTAATTTAGAATATCGAAAGGGTGGAGGTTTATATTTTCTGCTAAATAGCACCAGCCCCGTTTTGTCAGAGTTGATTTGGAGGCCACAAATGGCAACCCAGCGACTGAGTACAGCCAGTGACTTTTCCAAAATCTGAGCCATGACTGAGGGAAACGGTCCCGATACCATCAGGACCAAATCCTCGGCGTATGCACCTTAACCCCACCCTTATTTAGCATTATCAGATAAATGAGGTAAGACCCTTAGGCCTAAAGTCCCTGGCCGAGTCGTGACCCCTCCTCCCTGAATTGGGTATGAAAACAACCCTCGTTTCCTTCGAGTTCGTGGGAACGTGATTAAGAGATTTCTTGCAGGACAGAAACCACCGTTGTTTTCTGAAGCATCACAGGCACGATATCGTAAGAACCAGGAGATTTAAAAGAAGAACTAATTATTTCCCACGTGATTCTGTCAACTGACAGAATAGATTCCAGGGAAACATCGAGTAGCCTTACCTGTCGACTTGTGTCGACAATATCACGTAGGGTAATAGAATTTTCCGGAAAGTGATTATTCTCCAGGATAGGTAGGTATTGCGTACAATTAATTTTCTTGGAGTTATCTATATAGGAACATTGTCGTGAATTCAGAATAGACGCTATATCTGAGGCCGACTCTTATGAGCAATTGAAATTTCAAAATCTTTAAATCACCGAGACCAGATGGTATTTATCCAGCGGAACTGCAGAAATTCGCTGGATACCTAATACACTGCCTACTAGCAATCTTCAGAGGTTGCTTTTTCCCCGGTCATATGCCTCTTAAGTGGAGACAAGTTAAAGTTGTATTCATTCCAAAAGCTAAAAAGCCACAGACTCACCCAAAAGACTTAGGACCGACATCTCTTCTTCTTAAAACTTTGGAGAGTTTGACAGAATTTCACTTAAGCCCAACTATATGTAAAAATCTTATTTCTACGTCACAACATGCCTATACAAAAGGGAAATCGATAGAGACAGCTCTATATAACCTTCATTACATGGCAAAGAGGTCGTTGCATAAACAGGAATTTACTTTAGCTGCTTTTCTTGATGTTGAAGGAGCCTTTAACACTGTTAAAGAAGAAGCAATCGCTGCAACACTCACTGATCTTGGGATAGAAACGGACTCGTTAGGTTTGATTGGCAATATGCTAAAGAGCAGAATCATTGAAGCAAATTTAGGAGTATCGGTCCCCTCACCGTTTTTAATGGAATGCAGTTGTGAATAAAGTTCTGTTAATACTAGAATCGGTGGGTTGTATTGTGAGAGCTTACGCCGATGACGTTGTTATTGCGGTATCTGGTAAATTTGTAGCTACATTAAGAGATTTAATACAAAATGTTCTAGATATACTTTCTAGGTGGGCAGAAAAGTGTGGTCTAGGAGGCAACCCAGGCAAAACCCAACTCAGATTTTTCCCTAGAAAACAAAGTTAAGTCCAATTATGCTTACGGAGGAAGCTCTTGTGATTTCGGAAGAAACCAAATACTTGGGACTAACCGTAGATAGGAAATTGATTTAAAAGTCAAACATCTCAGAAACAGTTAGGAAAGCGAACCTAGCTTTTTATGCCTGTAAGAGAGCTTTAGGTAAGACCTGGGGAATTATACCTAAGGTTGCTCATCGGCTTCATACTCCTGTCGCCAGATCCATCCTTCTATATGTAAACGTTGTCTGGTGGTGTGCTATGCAGAAAAAGGTCTATTCGAATTTATTGAGTCAGGCGCAGAGATCAGCGGAACTAGCAATATGTGGCGTAATGAAAACCGCGCCATTCATGGACAATTGGACATCATCTCTTAATCTCTTCCGGGAATAATCAGCGAACTTTTTCACTTTAAGACTCAGAGCGAGATCACTGGAAGACTGTCACACATGGACATTCAACCATCTTAGACTCCTATACGGATAAATATGATGAGATTATAACCCTCCCATTCTCTGTTTCAACAGGAATTTCTCAGCGAAAATACCTCTAAGACTGGAGTGAGTTGAGGAGGATCCATCACCCAACACGCCCGTTAAGATCTACACGGACGGAACTAAAACGGATACCGGCGTAGGATCAGAGTAATATTGCGAAGAACTTTTTATCAGTGAATCCTTAAATCACTGTAGTGAAAATAAACCCTATTCATGAAGTCTTAAGATGTTTAGAGAAAAACGGAATATCAGCAAAAGATCTCTTCATTCAATCATACAGCCAAGCTGCCCTACGATCCCTGGTTGCATTCCAACCAACATCAAGGAGTGTCTTACATTGTCGCCAATCTCTTAATACGATGGCTTAACAGTATCTTGTTATCTTATGCCGGGTTCCAGGCCACAGAGATATACCAGGAACCTGTTGGTCTGATCAACTTAGAAGAGAAGGTACCTGTATGCCGAAGATAAAACATTCGATGGGGGTACCTCTCGCAACTTGTAAGCTTCTTGTTATGGACGGACTAATCAATTCTCTAAATCAAAGATAGATTAGGGTCAATACCTGGGAAATTGCTAGGCAAACATGGCCAAGAATATTATAAAATTGAGTGGACTCCAAATTAGGACCTTAATAGGGGCCCTCACAGTACACTGTCTCATAGGAAATCACGCAAAGAGATTATGAGGAGGAGTTTGAAACAACTCAACACCTTTTTTCCACATGCCCAGCTCTAGCCAGAAGCAGAAACCGATATTTATGATCCCACTTGGCTTGAATATTGGAATAAATCGGCTGTTAACCGTGGCTGCAGTAGCCGTATAGATTCGTGCATGACAACTATTCGGAAGTGCGCAGACTCAAATTTCCGTGCATGCAAAAAGTTGTTTCTAATAGCGACCGCCAACGGTCTCGGCAGGCAATAGCAAACCTCTGAGTGTGTTTATGCCACGAAAAATCTCCTGAACCACCATTGCAACCAACCATTTGCTCCTCGGAGTCGGCTTAAAACTGTAGGATCCTCCATTTGTGATATAACATCAAGATGCACACCAGAAATAGGAGAGGAGATAGTCTACACCAGCAGTAAAAAAAAGATGGGTAGGAAGAATTCGTGCATCGCATTACCTCAGTCGATAGATTTGCAAGTAGCCAAACGTAATAAAATAGAAGAGAAAATGGCAAGGCTTAAATTGCATAGGCCTGACAATGAGCTGAACTCAACACAACAAGGCATTTTTATATCAGTTGCAGTAACAACTTTCACCATATAAAGACGCCGGCCTTACAAAGCTCTTCTATCGGTTTTTGCAACAGTGGATTTGAAAGTATCCTTCTGCAAATTGTGGTATTATTATTCTAATTTTCATTTTCAATTCCTTTCCAATTCGTTTTCGTTTGGACTTCAGAAATGAGAGAAGTGCTTTGAGAAAAGGAAAATCGAAAGAAATGAAAACAGCCCAACAGTTGTGCAAGGCTTTTTCTATTTTTTTGCATGCACTTGTTGTGGTTTTTGTTTTTTGCAGTTAGCAAACGGCCAAAACCAACACTACAAAGAGATAAAGGATACTCTTGAGACATCATTAACATCACTTGAAAGTTCCTCCACATCATTTGCTTACTTAAATCCTTTTCTTCAAAGGATTCGTTCTTATTTTCTGTCTCTTTTGTGTTTTCTTTGGCGGCAGTACTGCAATTGCAGCCAAGCTCGCAAATAAGCATTGCTTGTGCAGCCAACTACTTTTCCATTTGCTTTTCTTTTCGTGCATGTCTAGCTTTGACTGTAACTCTTAGCCGTAGGCCTCTCGAGGCTAATTTGGCATTTAACGTGGTCATTAGTTACTTACCCAGCTTTCGTGGTAAGGTGGCAAGTGATTGTGGCAATGAGGTACAGGGCGGAAGGAAGAAGACGCAACCGCAGGTGAGAATTGCAATGAAGATTTACTCTCATCTAAGGCAGCCCCATGTTGTTGTGCTTTGTTTAACCTGTTATGATTTTACAAGCATACTTTTAGACCTTAGGCCAACGAGCTTCTTAATGGTGGTGACTAATTATTTTTTACATTTTGTTGCCTTGTTCAAGCAAACAATTTCGATTGTGGCTATTTTGTAATGCAAGTAAACGCAGCAGAGAATTCTGTGCATTTATGTGTTTCATAGCAAATATTTGCCATTGACCGGTTTTGTATAATTTTTTAATGATTTTGGTTGACTTTGGTGGTCCGTTGCAAGCAAAAAAATTGAAACTGGTACATAAAAATAAAAGAGCGATTCACTATTAAGAGCAAATGATGCGAAAAGAATGCATCAAATGCCAAAGAACTTGAAATCTTTTGGATCTCATTCAATGTTCCATTCAAAAGTGCTTTCGATGCATAAACAGTACTAACCTGCTCTAGGAATTATATGGTAAAGCGTTGCCCAGAAAACTTTTTGACGTGTGGGAAAATGAAAGCGCTCTAAGAGTAATGGCGATTCAATTCCCGCCCACACGAGTATTAAGCCTATTGATTTGTGAGACAAACTTGGGGTCGAATGATGTGCACTTTGGCCGCTGCACGTATTTCCCACCATATGGACCAATTCCAGTTATTATCGCTGAATAATATATAACACCACTGATTTTGAGTCCCGGATATGTGTTATCGAACAAACTCAATTCAGCGTTGTCGTTGCGATGCTGTTACCACTGGATTCTTCCATGCTAGTCGACCGTAAAGCCTTGCTTATGCCGCTCGAAGTACAACTCGTTATTGGACTTTCCAATCCGAGGGAATCAAGTCTATTATATGAAACGAGCTGGAATACTATTTCCATTAATTTTATGACCACAACTGAGCTGGTGCGGTAACAAACTGGAAAAAGAAAATCACTCGACTTCCTTCCAATTCAAACGAATCGCAAACACACAGAAATAAACCGATATAGCTGAAAATTGCTGTGTTTTCCAAGGGATGCTAGCAACTAAACATGACTAGGACCTGGATACATTCCAGTAATGCCATTTCTCTGACCTTGCGCGGACTTTTCAAACGACCCTCGTATGTTGAGATTTGAAAAAAATGTCCTACAAATTATAAACAACAAATTTTAAATATATATAAAATATATTTAAAATATTGAAAACACATGTTTATTTAATTTAAAAAAATGAAAAAATTAACAAAAAATTATGTTTTGAGACTTAGAAAAAAAAATTATTTTTTTAAGCTATTACCATTACAGGCCCCTATTGCAGTTTTGAGTCAACTTTATTTCCAAATTAAGTATTGAAAAATAATTCAAACTATTTGAATCCATCAAATATATCATCATTATCTGGGCGTTACAGTCTGAGGTGGACCATTGTCTCCTCTACAATACGCCTCCTTTCTTCTCGACAATACGCTTTCGCTTTATGTTGTGAGATTTTCCTCTTTCGTATATCGTCTTCTACGTATTGCAACCATCGCATCTTTAGCCGACCTCACCTTTTCAGGGTTTGTTTCAAATACTTTTTTGGTCGTTCTTTCGCTGCTCATTCTTAAAAAGTGTCCATACCACCGAAATCTTTGCGACTTTATAAACCGCGTTACATTTCCTCCCGCGATTAAAACACTGAGCTCATGGTTACACCGTATACGGTATATACTCGTACCCTAATCTAATCGTATCACGTGCTAGACATTTATTGTTGTTTCTTTTAGGATTTCCACAATTCTGCAAAAGAGGTGTTCTCGTACGCTTGCATATTTTAGTACAAGAACTTTGCATTCTTTGGCTATTCTGCACTTACCTATGCAATACTTAGAGAATCCAGCCCCCCTGCACAATTTATGATACTGTGCGGTACACTACCTTGCGTTATAGTGCATATCTTCACCAAATGCCATCAAAATTGAGGTGTTGAAGCTGTTGGCTGTGCTAGTTGGTGCACTTGGACTCTGTCAGCTGTCAATTTGCAATGCAATGTTGCAAATATTTATGAGGAATGGAATTTTAGTGTTTCATATTTGCAAGAATGTAGTTAATTCATGTTTGTCTGTTTTGTTAGTATTTCATAAACTACTATACTATTGCACTACCCATTTTGGCACCAACCACTTTGCAAATGCTACGATGCAAGATTATTTGCAGAATGCACTGCAAGTTCTTATAAGTGATTATTTTTCTTATTTTTTTTAACTCCATTTACTCAACTCTCAATAAAGTTCATTACTTATATTTTAAGTTTGCTGTGATAGATCAGTAGACATAACCGTATTAACTCTGTGAGAAACGTGGGTTTGGGGTGACAGATTTTACGTCCGAGCATGGGCACACATACGCAACTTTTTTGACTGGAACCTCTATAGGATGTCAATATTTGATTTTGAAGCTGAGCCCCCATTTGCACTCCATATGTAGGTAGGTAGGTTAAATGGTTGAAGTGCACCTGGCACTCCTCAAGTAGCACTAAAGGCCGTTTTGATTATGAGACCTCCAACAGACAGATATCTACAGCCAGCCAAGAGCTGTTGCTGCAATGGAGAAGATTGATTGGATGTAGGTTGGCGCACTGCCCCAGGGTGTAGAAGAAAGGAGCTCCCAGTGACCTTAGTCTTCTAGCTGCCAAACCCGGACATTTACAGAGAAAATGCTCAACGGTCTCCTTCTCTGAAAGGTCTCCACAGCTTCTGCAATGGGGGTTAAATGGTAATCCTTGCTTTTCCTCGTGTATGCCTATCGTCCAGTGACCGGTAAACACAACTACGAGTTTGGAAATTGAATGGCGAGGAGTACAAAAAAGGGTTTTCGAAATAGCACTTGAAGAAATGGAGCTCCATCTTTTCTGCGCTTTCCTGAGAATTAATTTGTGCAGTCCGCCTTTGTTCCTCCATATGTCCATATTGGTTTCATTATTTCTTTCTCTATGAGCAGCTTATTCTCCAGCGAAAGCTCTAGTTTTTGGCCAAGTAGCCAATAAAGGAAACGAAGTTTGATTGCAAGCTGCTTTCGCCTTAAAAAATTATAACTTCGCCACGTAAGACATCGATCAAAATGCGTACCCAAGTACTAGGTAATCAAATAAGTTTTGAGGTTCGATAAGTGTGGGCGTTGCTACTAACTTACATTTTTTTCTTATGTTGGCAGACTCTTCATATGAGCGCATGTGAAGTTTCATTTCAATCTGCCAATTCATTCTTTGTTTACAAGGCATTTAGTATCGACGTCTTACAATATATTCTACAGTGGAAAAAAATCAAGTATCGTTCAGTGATTGAATTTTTATTTTTGGAAGGTTTAAAAGCAGAGTAAATTTATGAACGACTGTTGAAAGCGCATAAGGAATTTTCACCATCAATTAGTACAGTAGAAGGATGCGTTTGCTAAATTTAAACGTGGTTGTACAAGCCTTGAAGAGGATCCACGTCAAGGACGTCCAAATATAACAACAATTCATGCCAATTCATTCTTTGTTTACAAGGCATTTAGTATCGACGTCTTACAATATATTCTACAGTGGAAAAAAATCAAGTATCGTTCAGTGATTGAATTTTTATTTTTGGAAGGTTTAAAAGCAGAGTAAATTTATGAACGACTGTTGAAAGCGCATAAGGAATTTTCACCATCAATTAGTACAGTAGAAGGATGCGTTTGCTAAATTTAAACGTGGTTGTACAAGCCTTGAAGAGGATCCACGTCAAGGACGTCCAAATATAACAACAACACCAGAAATCGTAGAAAAAATCGGAAAGTCGTCGAGTGACTAAAAGAGATTTAATGGAAACCCTAGGCATCTCTATTAGACGGAGAGCTCATGACCAAAAAACCCAACATATTTTATACTACTTGAAATTTTGTGTGAGATTAGTTTTTTAATCCTAGAATCGATATCCCGCGGGCTGGCTGCTCAATAGCGGTCTTAATTATGGGTTTTTATTTCTTAAAATTGTTAATAAAAAACATTTTCCCAACATATTTTATACCACTTGAAATTTTAACAGAACTTCATTTACGGTCTGTATAAAATGAAACGATGGTTGCCAGCCCATTCTCATGGTCCCAAAGTACTGCCAGCCCATGTTGAAAGTGCGTTGATGGAAGCACAAGTCAACATATTTTATACCGGCTGTCTTTTTTACACGACATTGGCAATACAATAAATTGATGAAATCTGTAGAGCCAGCCCATTCTGATGGTCCCATCACATGGAAAATTTGGAAAATTTCATTCATTTCATTCATTCATGAGTGCGAGCGAGACCGACTTACGTGAATGTGGGCGCGCGAGAGAGAGCGTATATCGTTTATATACTGTCTGTCGCACGCGCTGGCTGTACTTTTTTACTAGGAATTTTGAATGGTGATTCATAATAGTCTAAGAGCTCATGACCAAAAAACCCAACATATTATTTAAGACCGCTATTGAGCAGCCAGCCCCCGGATATCGATTCGAGTATTAAAAAACTAATCTCACACAAAATTTCAAGAAGTATAAAATATGTTGGGTTATTTGGTCATGAGCTCTCCGTCTATAAGTCGCCATCTGCCTGCAATACAATACGGGCGGTATTCAAGGACAACAGTGTCCGGACCCAAAGTACAACGTCAGGTATAGTTAGTTCTTTCCACAGTGTTGGCTAGTAAAGACGTAAATTTTAACTCTTCGTTCGATTTTCTTACTTGTTATTTAAAATGAAATCTTCCATCAAGTGCGTTTTTTGTAACAGTAAAAGAACAAATGATAAACTCGTTGCTTTTACCGTGCATACGTTAAAAAAGTGCCGGGAAGTGTTGGACATTCGGAAAAAATTTAATTTAAAATATAAAGATGTTATTTTACCAGCATCAGAATGTAATGACGGCTATCATATAAAATGCCATAAAATGTTCTTAGCAGTCATGAAAAAGTATTATGAAAAAAAGGCAGTTACATCATCGGATATTTCAGTTCAAACAGGTATGAAAATATTTATTTTCCTGTAATAAGGGAAGGAATATAATACTAGTTCCGATTATAATTTTTTTTGTATTCAAATATATTTTCACAGATGAACCGATACCAAGCACTTCATCTGCTCACGAAATAGAACAAACACATCAGGAAGGTCAATCTGCCATACAAGAACCTTCAGGTGAAAAATTAACGGAGGCAGCATTAAGTGTGGAGCAGGATATTTGTGCATTTTGTAATAAAAAAAAAAAAAATTCAAAGGACGTCAGGCACCACTTGTCAGAGGAGAAAAAAAAATCTCATTGAAGCCTTGGCAGAATATTTGGATGTTGTGAAAGATAGTGAATTTTTTAAGTCACTTTCGAACGAGCCTCCGCACTTATTTTATCACAAAATCTGTCGGGTTGAATATTTTAATAAATTTAAAAGCAATCCAACTGCAGACACAAAATTTAATCTGAATCGGGAACTACACAAGGAAGCTGATGATGAAATTGATCAGTTCATCCAAAAAACATCATTGCTCGTGGCAGTTGTTTCTTTTTAATATCTCTGGGTGAAATATACGATGATATATTGAAGAAATTGTACGAAGACCGTGGCTATAGTTATGATGGTTCATGCAACCTTCAATATTTGCTGAATAAAATTCTTGATAAATTCAGTGATGAAATTAAAGTCTCAGCTTTCAGAAATAAAAACGTAATTTTACCGAAAAATAAATTCATAGATGATGGCCTTTTTTCGCTGTTACAAGAAGATGAAATACTCCAAAAAGCAGCATTCATTTTACGAAGAAGAATTTTAAATATTGAAAAGAAGCCTTTATCCTCGAATGTAAAGTTGAATGAATTGCTGGCTGGAGAATGTATGATCGACCGTGATTTGATAAATTTTTACGTGATGTTGTTGAGCGGGGCCCGAAATCGACAGACAGTATATAAACGATATAAACGATATACGCTCTCTCTCGCGCGCCCACATTCACGTAAGTCGGTCTCGCTCGCACTCATGAATGAATGAAATGAATGAAATTTTCCAAATTTTCCATGTGATGGGACCATCAGAATGGGCTGGCTCTACAGATTTCATCAATTTATTGTATTGCCAATGTCGTGTAAAAAAGACAGCCGGTATAAAATATGTTGACTTGTGCTTCCATCAACGCACTTTCAACATGGGCTGGCAGTACTTTGGGACCATGAGAATGGGCTGGCAACCATCGTTTCATTTTATACAGACCGTAAATGAAGTTCTGTTAAAATTTCAAGTGGTATAAAATATGTTGGGAAAATGTTTTTTATTAACAATTTTAAGAAATAAAAACCCATAATTAAGACCGCTATTGAGCAGCCAGCCCGCGGGATATCGATTCTAGGATTAAAAAACTAATCTCACACAAAATTTCAAGTAGTATAAAATATGTTGGGTTTTTGGGTCATGAGCTCTTAGACTATATGGGCCATGTAAGCAATATTTTGACTGAAGTATTGGATTTTAAAAGGCTGTGTACACAATGGATGCGGCATTCGGTAACAATCGAACAAAAACACATTCGAATGCGACCCTCTCAGTAAATGTTGAAGCGCTTTGGATAGGAAAAATTGGATTTTGTGCATCGATTCATCACTGTGAATGAGACTTGTATCTATCAGCATGATCCTAAATCAAAAGAAGAGACTAAAAATTGGTATGAATCTGGTTCTTCGTCTCCGAAACAAGTTTGCGTCCAGAAATCGCACAAGAAGGCGTTAGCACCAGTTTTTTGGGATGCGAATGGAGTTCTGTTTGTGGATTACTTGGAAACTGGTAAACAATAAATTTTGAATATGATTGTAAACTTCTAGACCAGCTGAAGGAAAAAAATCGAGAAAAAAGACCCAGTTTACAAACGAAAAAAGAGGTGGTCTGTAACGTCAGTTTACTGACGATAGTTTAACGTGACAACGTCATAAGAAAATACTGATGTAATGGTTGCAATTTTCAAAACAAAATTTTTATTTTATTTGTTTGGTAGATATTTTGTATGGATAAATAGAAGGAGGTAAATGGAATCGCAATGGAATAGGTCAAGTTACATTTACACAAATATGAAAAATTACGAAACATTTATCAAATTCATGAAAGATATCTTCAATTTCGATTGTGCATCAGACGTTAATAAGTCAACAACACTAAGAGGCAACATCATCGATTTGCCATTTTAAGACGCATTACACTCGAAACACCCCCTTTCATTTCCTACTTTTCCTATCATCGTCCTATTCTCAACAGAGAAATGGTTCATTACCATGCACACAGGAAGAAGGCATATGCAAATACAAATACAGGCTGGCTGATGAATTTTGCTACATTAAGAAACTCAAATAACTTTTTTTTTAGTGTACAGAATGCATTTATTTTTTTTTTTCAAGTTGAAGGTCATTAAATTTTATTAAATGTAGCTTAACTAGTTTTAAAAATAATTGAATTTAAATGCCCCCCATGCTCGTTGACACAAGTGCGGCATCTTAGTAAAAAGTTGTTCATTGCTGCTTTGAGAGTTGCGACAGGAATAGCCGCAATTGTTGCCCGAATGGATTGTTTTAGTTCATCCAAATTTGTTGGCTTTGTTTTATAAACTTCTTGTTTACATAAACCCCACAAGAAAAAGTCAGGTGCAGTAAGGTCAGGCGACCTGGGGGCCAACGAAATTCGGAGTTTCTTGAAATCAGTTTATTGGGAAATTTTCGTCGCAACTCTGTCATAACAGTCTGGGCTATGTGAGACGTTGCCCCATCTTGTTGAAACCACACAGAGTTGAAAGGAATTCTCTTTCGGCGTAGTTCTGGATAGAAAAATTCTTTCAGCATTTTCAAATAACGGTCTCCAGTAACCGTAACGGTGTGACCATTTTCTTCAAAAAAATAAGGCCCGACAATACAGCGTGAAGAAACCGCACACCACACTGTCACGCGAAGAGGATGCAATTCCGTCTCGTTGAGTATCTGTGGGTTACAAGTACTCCATATTCGACAATTTTGTTTGTTCACATTGCCGTTTAAATCGAAATGGGCCTCATCAGACATGAAAAGGCAGTTTAACATGTTTTGGTCTTCTTCCACCATTTGCAGGATCTTCTGGCAAAATTCCAAGCGAATCGGTAAGTCTGCTGCATTCAGTTTGTTAACCATTTGAATTTTGTAGGGAAATAAGTCTAAATCTTTGTGCATTATTGTTTGCAAAGACTGTCGGCTGACACCAAGTTGAGCAGATAAGTTTCTTGTTGAAACCCTTGGATTGCTTTGTATAGCTGCAGCTACAGCAGCGATCGTTTCCTCCATCCGAACTGGTGGGTTTCGATGATAAGGACTTCTTGCGACTGTTCCTTGGTCAGCAAAATTATTCACCAGTCTCATTATGGTCCATCTGCTCGGGGGATCGCCGCCAAACATCCGCCTGTACTCTCTCTGTACCAAAACTACGGACTCCAGGGTGTGATAGCGGCGGACTATCCAAATTCTTGTTTGCGTGTCCCAGTTATCCATTTTAATAAATTTTAAAGATCAATCTGTAAATTAAAACAAAAATGGAACAGATAACTGAAAAAGAAAAAAAAGTTATTCAATTTTTTTTTTGGTAGCGGCTTTCATCAGCCACCCTGTATGTGAATTTATATACATATGCGCATATACATACCTATATACGCTCACTTAAGTAAGAGAGAGCCAGATGTCGAACGTTGCCGAATACGGGGGCCGATTGCCCCTCTTTGTCGTTCGTTCCCCGCTCTCGCTTGCAGTTCAAGCAAGGCGTGAGCAAGATAACGACGAATGAGCAAGATAACGACGATTGAGCAAGACAACGACACATTTCTTCGTGCGTGCAGCCGGCTAAATCGAATTATAGCACGCTATCTCGTCAAAAGTTCTTTGTATGTATGTTTTTAGTAGCAGAGAGAAATTATGAGTAAGATTCGTTTTAATTTATTTAGCTGCTGCTTGTGCCATACCTTGTCAAAGGCTTGTGCTGTGTCTAGGAAGAAGGCAACACAGTATTCTTATTTTCGAATGCTTCTCTGGCGAAATTATATCCAAAGTTAACCTGCTCGATGGTGGAAAGATATTTCGTAAATCCAAACTGGTGCGTAGGGATAAAATTTTTTTGTGCAATTACAGGGTTGACCCGATTTTGTAAGAGTTTTCCGAAGGCTTCCAATGACATAGGAAGCAGACTTATTGGTCTTTAAGAAGCTATGCCTAAGAGTTTTTCTAGTTTAGGTATTAGGATTTTGTCCCATACTTTCCACTGCACTTTAAAATACTCTGGTCGAATTAACGCATTAAATATATACGAGAAGAACTTAGGGCCGCAAATGGGTAGCTCCTTCAGTAATTTGCTCGTTATGAGATCCCGGTGCTTTGTTTGGCTTTAAAGCTTCGCATAATGTGCCATTTGCACAATGCACTGAACAGCTCTTATGTAAGAAATGTTACGCATGTAAATAATGCTGTGTGCAAACTTTTTTGCGGGCCAGAGCCAATAATCGGAATCAGTTCCGCAGGAATCATGAATTGGATCAGCGATTATGTAGGCAATCTACATAAAGAGCGATGGTCTGGTTTAGAACGCTGTAGAGCTGCAAAGTTATTTGAACAAATCCAAACTTTCTACTAAAACTTGGAAGGAAAGACGTTCGGTTGATGGTCGGTATCATTTCAGGACACAATCCATGGGGTCAGCATATGACCACAATTGGAATCATTGAGAACCCAATGTGCCTGTCGGGCTTGGAGGAGCCGGATAGCACTGAGC
>JAYXIM010017992.1:0-28400 GCA_037575425.1 Anastrepha fraterculus | reverse complement strand
ACTTTCTCTGTAAGTGTCCTGCCTCCTTTGTCAGAGCAAGGTTACGAGTTTTAGGTTCCAATGTCGTGAGAGTGAGTAACATTCCTTCTCTAAAACAAGAGGATACCTACAGATTTGCCAAAGAATCTGGAAAATTCTCACAGGACTAACTATCTCTATCTCTGTCTCTATTCTTTCCTATCTTTTTCTCTGATACTTTTCTCCTTCCCTCCTTGGCTATCTACCCCCCTTTCCAGAGCTTTAAATACAATGGGCTTTTTAGCCTGAGTGCTTTAGGAGCCACCAAATCTCCTGGTGCTCCTTGGCTCGACCTTTTCAAATTTCAATTTCAAACTGTTTTGCCCGAGTCTGCGTACCAATCAAATTACTAAAACTACGCGAAAACAATCTGCTTGATATTTGCCATTAAATATTTGATGGTTTTAAATTTAAACAGATATTTTTAGAATGCCACAAACTAAAGTTTTTAAACCACCACTGCCACGTGTTCCCTTTCCAAGCCACACTCTATCGTTCGACCACCCGCTCGCTGCATGGCACACAATGAGATACACGCCGCTTATCCGGATTATGCATTTAAGTGCAAAAACATGCACGCCAACAACAACGAATTATAAAACATTGCCAATGCAACAGCAACCGCGGCGCACCCGTGCATGAAGCCTTAGCGCGCAGCAACAAAAGCAAGCACTTAGTCGCGTGTTAACAATGCAAAACAGCGGCGTTAACAGCATTGATGCTGCATCAATATTGAAAAATGCAGAACAGCTTTATTGCAAGGCGCATGGCATGGAAATTCTAACCGTCCTTGCACTCGTATGCTTGTGAAAATATGTTTGCATCAATTGCTGCAACAACACTTGCCGGCAGCAATAATGATTTTCAGTCTGCGGCCGGATTTAGCGAGATTTCAGAAAATTATTCAGTCTCTTCATTGCAGAGCGCTCCCCCATTATTTGCTCTTTTTATCACATAAAGCCGGTGATTTGCTGGTAGCTGTGTAGGTTTTATTTTTCAATTTTATGCAACTGTAAAATTAAATGTTTGTCATTCATTAAAAAAGCTTAGCTGCTTTCGAGGGATTCGATTTAATAGTGAATTCAATTTTGTCGGAACAAAAAAGTGTTTATGGATTTGTGGATACAATAGAAACGAGAACCGCAAGCGAAATAGAAATTAAATTAGGCGGAATTCGTCTCATGAAAGGCACTGATTTATTTAGGTACTGGTCGTTATGCATTTTGAATTAAAACCGGACTACTCGAAAATCTGTTGAGCTTGGTAATGCGGTTAATGAATTTATCGATATGTGGAAACTGAATAGCATCAGATAAAAAGAAGGATATGAGTGTTGATATATATATTCCTGGCATAACAGTACAAAAAATAACATTGAGGGCTGAAAATTGTTCTCCATGATGATAAGAATACTCTTGCATTCGTTCGAACAAATTTTCAAACCACTTTCTTCGTCCAGTGCAGTTTATAGTGCTTTTTTTAAATTTCATGGAATCCAATGAGAATACCTATTTTTTAACCCAAGTTTGCCAAGCAAAATCTGATCATGCCGATCATAATAATGCCCAAGGGTGCTTCAACTTCGCGGTATATGGCATGACAATCTTGCTAAATAATTTGCTGCCACTACAGCTGATTTTGTACTTCCTATCCGGGTGGTTGTGAGCGAATAGCGACCACAGCAAAATTTTTGTATCACTGTTTTACGCTGCTTGCTCACCGTGTAATGATTTGAGTTCATCGATACATTATTGTCTTGCCAATCCACTTCATTCCACCGTCTTAACCTGTTGAACATTTTTAATCCCTGCTGCCCCTTTCCCAATTTGGGTCGCTTCCGTTATCATGTACTTACTTACTTAGATGGCCATAACAACCCGTCACCGAGTTACGGCCGACCTCGCTAGCTCTCTCCAGGCGCCTCTGCTCCGCGCGCGCCTCCTCCAATTCTGTACACCAAGCGAGCATAGGGTTTAACCCACCTGGTCTTTCCACCGGAGCAATGGTCTTCCTCCGCGTTGGCTCCCTTGGACTTCGCCCTCGAACACCTTCTTTGCTGGAGCTTCTTCATCCATACGCACGACATGCCCTAGCCAACGCAGGCGTTGGATGGCGATGCGCTAAACTACGTCAATGTCGGCGTAGAGCTCATACAGCTCGTGGTTCATTCTTAAACGGTAGTGCTCGCCAACGCGCACAGGACCGAAGATCTTACGAAGAACTTTTCTCTCGAACACCCCAAGAGCAGCTGCATCGCTTTGTGATACTACCCATGCCTCTGCGCCATAAAGCAACACGGGTATGATGAGCGTCTTGTAAAGTGTCAGTTTGGTCATGCGGGAGAGGGCTCGACTACTCAATTGCTTACTTAGCCCATAGTAACACCTATTAGCAAGAGTGATTCTCCGTTTGATCTCCAGGCTGATATCGTTGTTGCTATTAATGGCGGTGCCAAGATAATTAAATTCCGGCACAACTTCGAAAGTATAGTTGTCCGTAATAACGTGCGTTCCTACACGCCGTGTGTTCCGCGTTGTAGACAGCATATACTTTGTTTTACCCTCGTTCACCGCCAGACCCACTCGTGATGATTCCTTCTCGATAGCAGAAAACGCAGCCGTGACATCTCGCTTACAGCGGCCGATAATATCAATGTCATCGGCGTACGCAAGGAGCTGGACACATTTGTAGAAAATAGTACCATTACGATGAACACCTGCCTTTCGGAGCACCCCTTTCAACACGAAGTTGAAGAGGTTGCATGACGGTGGATCGCCTTGTCTGAAACCTCGAACGGTATTGAATGGCTCGGAGAGGTTATTTCCTACCTTGACGGAGCTGGTTGTGTTGCTCAACGTCATTCTGCAAAGCCGTATGAGCTTCGCTGGTATACCGAACTCAGACATGGTGGCATACAGCCAATCTCTTATCGGGCTATCGAACGCAGCTTTATAGTCGACAAAGAGATGATGGGTATCGACTTGCTTTTCATGGGTCTTTTCCAGCATTTGGCGTAATGTGAAGGTCTAGTCGATGGTGGACTTACCACGTCTGAAGCAGCACTGATAAGGTCCGATCAGTGTGTTGGCAAACGGCTTAAGTCCTCCACATAGGACGCTAGACAGGGCCTTGTAAGCGATGGTTAGAAGACTGATGCCCCGGTAGTTGGTGCAGATCGTCGGGTCACCCTTCTTCAGTACAGGACAAAGAACACTGAGATTCCAATCGTCGGGCATGCTCCCTATCAGCACATCGCCGCCAGTCTTGAACAATTCAGCGGGCAAGCCGTTAGCGCCAGCCGCTTTGTTATTCTTGAGCCGCTGATGGCTCGCTTGATCATGTGCTTGGTGGTATTCTACACATTAAGTTGACTACTTTCTAAAAAATCATTAGAAATGGATAGCTAATCATATTTCTTGCACTTTAAGGCGGAAGACCCATTAATTCGATCTTTTACGCGCTCAAAAACTCTTTTGAATGAGTCGGTACGTGAGAGCTTGCATTGCCTTGGTGAAAGATGATTCGCTTCGCTTCGATGGTTGGGTTACGAGGGTTATTAAAACTACAGTAGACTTAAACTTTCACTGTAGGCTGTAGATTTTAGTACTTACGCTTGCAATTGTGAATTCATTGGAAACAATTTGCCTTTGTTTTTGTTTTTTTCTCGTTTTTATTGAAGTTTATTTTACTAAAATTAAAATTAAACATTTTACATAAATTTATTACAGTTATTTTATAGTCCAGTTTGCGAATGGATAAGTGTTTGTGTTTGTGTGCGTGTGTATGGGTGAGCATAATTTGCTGCCTTCAACTGATATTCAATAATTTTATTCATTTGTAACATTTTTGTTGTACACATGTTCATATGTATGTGTGTATGTATATATGTATGTACGTATGTATGTACGTATGTATGTATGTGTGTGCTTATGCAGCAAATTTAAACATTTTATGTGAATTCTATGCGGATGATCTGTATTTGTAAGCATACTTACACCTGTTCACGTAT
The DNA here is from genome assembly GCA_037575425.1 of Anastrepha fraterculus. Classification (NCBI taxonomy): domain Eukaryota; kingdom Metazoa; phylum Arthropoda; class Insecta; order Diptera; family Tephritidae; genus Anastrepha; species Anastrepha fraterculus. The sequence continues at coordinate 24,373 of JAYXIM010017992.1, read as the reverse complement.
TATCTATGTGTGTGTGTGTGTATATATGCTATGTCGCCTATTTATATCATATGCAAGTGTGAGTATGTATGTATGTATTCTCGTTATGTATAAACTCACGTGCAGCTGTTGGTTGTGTTGCCTCCTCATTTTGTTTTCTAACTCATTTACTCCATTTGAAAACAGCTCAGTTGTTTTTAGACCTTTTACTGTTAATTAAGCGTTAATGCGAAACAATTTATTTATTATTTTATAATTAGCGGAAAAGGAAATGGATTTTAAATATTTCTGCTCTTCTATGCACTGCTAAATATGTAGTATGCAGGTGTGTGTGTGTGTGCGGTTGTGTTGTGGTTGCTATTCATGGGGAAATATATTTGCGTGCATGTTGAGCATCCTTTGTTAAAGCGAATACTCTCTCACGCATACACATATGAATTCAATACAATACAACAATACAATAATAATAGCAATAATAATAATATATAATATAATAATAATAGAAGATATATGCATATATATAGATATGTATATACCCACGTATGTATGTCTGTATATAAACAAGGGACAAGTTTTGCCCGCAATAGTAATAAAACAATTGAATATTTGCTTTTTTTTTAGTTTTCTTGTTTGTTTGTTCGTTTGTATAGTAAACATTTTTTGTGTTTTTGCCCTTGCAGTTGCTTTGTTGTTGGTTTCATTGTATTTGCTAGCAAAAAACACATTTACAGTAAGCAGTTTACAAGTTTGCAGCTGAATTAAATTGAATTGAATTAATTTACTTAATTTACATAAAGTGTCTACTAAATGTCGGTACATCACAATTGATTTTTCGTTCACTTTTTGCTTTGCAGAATTTATTTGAATTTTTTTTCGCTTGTTATTTTATCTCATTTTTTGTTTTTAATTTTTTTTTTTATAACAGAGGTTGCGCTGTGAGGAGCGGTCTGGTCGAAAGCTTGTTGTTGTTGTTTTTTTCTTCTTTTTTATTGGTATAGTTTGGTTAGGTAAGTGTGTGTGTGTGTGTGTGTGTCCAATAATTCGTATCCACATTTTTTTTTCTTACTTCGTACGTTCCCTTAGGTATGTGTGTGTGTATTCATACGCTTATGTGTGTGTGTGTGGCTCATTTCATACGAAGGCCTTGCCGATATTAGCGTTCAGTAGTGGTGAAAAAATCAATTACACAATAAATTCCACTAAATGCCATTAACTGAATTAATTGCAGCAGCTTGAAAAAAAGCTCTTTAGCCGCGCGCTGATGTTGAAGCAAAAAATAATAATAATAACTGCAATTACATAAATACATACGCAATTTGCTTTGATGGTATTAGGTAGACTTAATTATTAAAAGAAACACAATTTTTTATTTATTTATTTTTTTTGGTTTTTTTTTTGTGATTTTCCTCTGCAGCTGCAAATTTTCTTAGTAATGCTTAAATTCTGCTTATGATTAGCTTATTGTTTGCTTTTGTTGTTGTTGTGGCTAATAAAATGTTAATTATTTCTGTTGTTACAATACATTTTTTGTTTTTCTTTTTTGCTTTCCCATTTTTTCTTGCTGTTTGCCGCTTGCCGCCTTCTCCTTTCCACTTTCTGCCTTCAACTTTCCACTTTCTTTCTCTTTCCGCTCTTCTCTTCTGTCTTTATTTTCAAGGAACTAATACATGTACATATTTTTGTGAAATGTAATCTGCTTTGTTGCTACTTCTTACTTTTCTACTTCTTTTTCTTCTTTATTTTTATGTTGCTATGCTTAATTCAATTGGTTTCTGTTCGCTGTATGTGTGAGTGTGTGTGTTTGTGAAAATTTCTGTGACTTTTTCTTTGTAATTGCCCCTACTAACTTCTATTTTTTTTTGTTTTATAAAGAATCGTTGAAAGCCATAAATTTATTATCTAATAAAAAAGTGTGCTTGTATCATTTTTATATTTTTTAATTTTTTTTTTTAATTTAATATGTTAAAATGTTTTGATGCACTTGTAGTGAGATTTGCTTTTCATTGTAGTTAAGTATTTATATATATACATATATAAGTATCTTTTTTTGTTTTTGCTTGTATCTTTATTTGCCTACATATTTTCGCTTTCAACCAATTTTTCAATTAATTCTTTGTCAGCTTTAATACAATTTGCATCATAATTTTTTTTTGTTTTGCTTGTAGTTTTTTTTCTAATTTGTTGCTCGCTTATTTTTCTCCTATCATTTCGATTTAATTTAATTTTTGCAAATCTGGTGACACTAATTGTTCATTTAATATTTTTTTTTGTCTTTAAAATTTAGTTAAACAATAATTTAGAATTTCTTGTGCAGTTTCCTAGCTTTTATTGAAATAATGCGCTTTTTCTCTCTCCCCCTTCCTCGCATATTCCTTGAAGTTATCGTTGGCAAAACACAAGAAAGTCTCCAAGCACAGGTCGGTGTGGCTTTTGCAACAGGCGTAAGTGTGTTACAATAATTAAATATTTTGAAAAAATGAAAACAAAAAATTTTTTTTAATAACTTCAGTAAATTTTGTTTTGCAAATATCTTCGTGTGCAAAAAAGTGAATAAATGGCTGTTTCGAATTTCGTCTTACAAAGCACTAAAATACTGAGAATATTTTACTGTTTATTTGTTTAACACATGGGTTGAGAAGTCCCGTGCCTAACCAAAGAAAACACGTTTAACTTTATTCATCAACGAGATTTCCATCAAGAAAAACGCAATAATTCCAACGCCGCACTAAAATTTCAATACCACTTTTGCGGAGCGATTTGTCCTTGCCTCAAAATAGGCCTCAGTTTCACTGATAACCTCTTCATTCAAGCGAATACGCTCAGCCCCAAAATACCGATCCCATAACCAGCCGATTGTTGTGATACCGGGCGCTTTGGATAAGTTTCACCAGTTGCTGTCCATTCAGATGTCTATCATTTTGATTCCGGAGTGCGGTGATGAATCCATGTTTCATCCATTCTCACATACCGACGCATAAACTACGGTTCATTACGTTTAAACATGGAAACTGCTCAGAATCATCAACAAATTCTTCTTCAATTTGAAGAGGGCTTTCTCATAGTCAAATGGTCATGCAATATATATCGAACACGTTTTGTGTTTCAGCTAACTCACGCAATTTCACTTTTCGATGATTCCAAATGATTTTGTGGATCTTTTTGATGTTTTCTGGTATTAGCATCTCCTTGCAAGTCCCCATCACTGCGTTTGAAAGGTATATTTTCCCATCAAGAAGCAGTGTAAAAATAAAACACGAGAGAGGTGGGTGCAATAAACCTAGTGCCATCTACATGTTAGGCCTGGAACTTTTCAGCCCATGTGTTAAAGTGAGAATTTTAGTGGGCCAATTTTCGACCACAGGCCATACTAGTTATGTAATAATAAATAGTTTTGGAAGCTACTGCAAATGTAATAAACTTTAAGGGGTGTAGAAACCGAGAAGATATATCATACTATCATAAATAAGATTTAAATACAAAGAAAAAAATAATTCCTAAAGGTAGTATGCGCTTGAACTTATCATATACACTTCCTTTTCATATAAGAGAGTTCCAACCTGAAGTTTTGGTAGATTCATGAATTTTACAGGCCAATTAAAGATTCAGACGTACTTCTTTCAAAGTACAAAAATTTAGGACAATTTTTTAATCACTTACTTTTTTATTTTTTCTTCGTAAATCTACAAATTTATACATGACTTCTTAGAGTTTAACACAACGATAATAATTCCTTCAGCGGCAATTTAAAATTTTGCTTAGCAGCAGAAAAATTAAAAGCCAAAGAATTTTAAAAAAGCTGCCAATTGGATTCGGCTTAAATCCCTCCATTTGTAGAACAACATCAAGAAAAAATAGGAGGAGGAGATTGGTGAAACACCCCAAAAAGGCGTAAATGCCAATTATATAAAAAGTGCAAGGAATTTAAAGAATATTATCTAAAATTCATACGTCATTTGAAGGACCAAATTCGCTGAGAAGATTTAGATTTGTAGAAAACACTCGTGAACTTTTCATTACGGTAGCGCACCATATCGCAAGACAATTGTTGTGCCAAAGCGCTCGATAAATATCGTTAAGGACCACCATATCTGGCAACGGCTACCTTTTTTATATTATATTACAAAAACTAGCAGAGGCAGTCGATAGAATTCGAAATTTTTTTTTGAAATTTGTTTTGCTGGTTAGATTATTCCAGTGAATGAATTAGTATAATTCCGAAGAGGCGCACTTTGAGTTCGATGCAAAAAATTTTCTAAATACTCTGTAGTTTATTAACCAATTCCTTGTATTTTTTTCACAAAATTTAATTAGCAATAATTTAAGATACATTCTTCATAAAAGTCCGTATTTTTACCTGAGTACTCAGGCTCACCCAAAGCTTAACTCACCGCCTCTGGCTTCAAGCGCCACATCTTGGTAAACCATGTAGGTCAAACCTGGCGGAGGCCACCACAACTTGCTTGTGTTCTTGGGTCAGACAAAGAAGTTGCACGATTGATTGAGCAGCATTGTGCAACAAAGACTGAAACTGATGAGCCAACAGGCCAACGGTGTAACCTTCAAAAATTGAGACAACTCTAACTCCTGCAGCTATTTTGGCAGCCGAAGAGCTACAAGTTAGGCGTCTGCCTCCAGGTGAGAAGCTGCCTTTAAAACAGTATAGCCGGTCCACAGGCCTAAGCTGGCAACCCCAACAGCGGACTCGGATGCGTAGCCTAATCACCTGCCTATCTAAAGTTTACTGATTACTGAAACCACAGTGGCCCTCTGCTTCACTATGGAGCAGAAAGAAAAAATATAATACATACCCAGATATTGCTCGCAAAAGTACCCAAATACTCAAAATTTTCTTAAAATTTTAGTAACTGAATTTATGAAAAGTCATTCACTCCCGGTACAGCACGAGTATCCAGCAATACGCAGGCACCACAAAACTCTAAAGTCCTGAATATACGAAAAGTTCAAACATTGCATACTCGAATATTAGCTGATTAATAATACTCTAAAATTGAGAAATTGACTTTTGCTTGGAGCACACGTGACTTGGTTACTCTCGCTCTTTCCTTGAACGCAGACCTCACTCAGGTAACTATTCTCTCACTTGGTTTCATCCAACTAACTGCTTTCATGAATTGCCTCCAACTCTTTTCAACACTCTCTCAATCCAACAACAATGCCGCATAACCCTGGAAACTGCTTAATTTATCAGAGATTTAGTTGTAGTTCGTTGCGTATTTTTTTATTATTTTTATAACTTCATCTCTTAATTTTTGCCTAAATTACTACATTTTCTCTTTAATGTTATTAGCTTATAATTTGCTCATTCTTCTCTGTTGAAAATCCATCATTTTTTTCACTTAGGATTTAACAATGTGAATGTTCGAATGCGCTATGCGATATCATTTTCCCTACTGGAATGCGATATTTTTCTTTTTTAGTGTTGAATTTAGAAAATGTGACTAATTAGGTGTGTGTTTTTTTTTATAAATTGCGCGTTTTTAGAATAATTTTTTTTTAGTTTTTCAGTTTAATTACTTGCGTATTGTAAATGTCAAAAATGTTAGAAAAATTACACTTCGAAAAAGTTTAAATAAATGGGGGAAAAATGTTGAAAAAAATCGGAGAAAAAGTGGAAAATAAAGTAGGAAAAAACTTGTTGCATATTGCCTGGAAGCAAACGCGCCGGCCAGCCCCAAAATATAACCCGGCGACGCGCTTGATTGCGCAATATTTATTGTATGAGTAAATCTCATGGCTTGTTAAGCAGCTAAGCGATTGAGTTCGCTAAAATTATTTAATCAAAGTACTTATAATAAAACATCGCTTCCTCTAACTTTTCGAGGGAGCATAGGGCCGAATTACTTATAATACTAAAGGTTGATATTTTTCAATGAAATTAATCGTGCGCCTAAAAATATGTTGGAACTAAAAGCATGTAAACGTGTGTGAAATATAAACTCTGCTTACATTACGCAGCTTTGCAAACCGATTAATCTACCTTTAGGCGCAAACAAGTTTTAAAAACTTTTGCTTGGATTTTGTAAGGTAAAAAGTAATAATAAAAATTAAAATCATATTTACAATTTTTTCTATATTTTTTTGTTTGTTTGTAGTTAAGTTTATATATTACAAGAGCAGCTTCAAATAACTGTTCTTTGCTAATTACTTGTTTTCAACAGAAAATATCTACTTTTATTGTAAGTATGTATGTTTTACTTGTTTGCTCTTATTTCAGAATTTTTTTTAATTTTTCTTATAATTTTTAGTACGAAGGTGTTGTCAATTTCTGAGCTGAAAATGCTTTACATATTAATGTAACTATATATGTATGTATGTATATAATTTTTTGCATTATTATATTTAGAATTTGTTCTAATATGCTTCTTGGTTACTTAAATCGTAAGATTTTCAACATTCGGATTTAGATAATTTATTTCACTTGTATTTATTTATATTAAATTGTTTTTGTGGTTTGTTATCTGCTTGTATAAACATTTTCGCTTGTCAATATTTTCTACTAAAACATTTGGGAAGACTATTAAAAGTATGAATTTGAATGGCCAATATTGGAAAGTGACTCGAGTTTGCTGATTTTTCTCCCCTTTGTTTTTTTTTTTGCTAAAATTGAAACAAACACAAGCCTTCAAATACCGTGAAATATCTCTAAAAACTAGCAGAATCTTACAAGAAATTATTGGAATTGAGAGTTGCAAATATTCACTAATTGGTTTAATCACTAAAAAAATGCGAATTTCGTTTGCCTTATAAAAGCTTCAAACAAGTAGCGAAATTTATTTAGGTAAAAAATAATTACTTTTTAAATATTTATAAACCTTAGTCCACACATTTATTTTACGCTTTATTATATTCCCATTATAAGTAATTAATTACAAGAACTTTGCTACTTTCACCGCCTGCTCGGTAACTTAGTGCCGCTCATTGAAGGCGACTACCAGCGATTTGTAGATGCAATATATTAACGGTAATAAGAACAATGGTTTGGAGATCTGCATTTTGGTGGACCCATTGCAGCCGTCTATGTTGCAGCAGTAGGTTTGCGTCTCCCAGATTTCTGTAAATAAAGAAGGAGTAGAAAGAAAGGAGGAAATGATAGGGCAAGTAAAGTTTTCAAATTCAATTTATAGTTGCTTCAATACGACTGCGAGGCAAAAGAAAAACCGTAGGCACTTTTATGGAGACCAGCACCAGCAAAATCTTAACAAAACTTAATAGAGGTGTGGTAAAAGCGGTGGCGTACGCTGATGATGTGGTGCTAACGGCGTCAGGACTGTGCCCTAATAAGATCAGTGGGATCATTAAAAGGGCATTAGGCGAGTTTAACTCTGGGGCCACACGATGTGGCCTAAGTTTAAACCCACGTAAAACAGAACTTGTGCTTTTCACCACCAAATATACAGGTTTTGATTGAAAAGTAATTAGCCTTCCCGCGCGGAGCGTCTGAAAAGTGATCAACCGAATCGGCTGGTGGGGAAAAATGATCGTTGGACCTTACCCTTGCACTAGAAACCCGTCCCAGTTCGCTGGCAACAGCGGTGCAGTCAACATCGCCCCGCACGTGAAAGCTGTTTCAAAAGTGTGTTAGGATTTTGCAGTGGCGAAAACGCAGCGATCGTTGGAGCAACGTTACTCAATCAAATTTTGCCAAAAGCTAAACAAAACGAGTACCGCAACCATTGGGCTATTCAAGGAGACTTAAAGGGACCAATCTATGTCCAGTGTCCAGGTAAAACGGTGGCACAAGTCGTTCAAGGAAGGCCGGGAGGACGTTGAAGATGAACAGCTTTCTGGAAGCTCTGGACTCTCGAGGCATCGTCCACAAGGAGTTTGTACCTCCAGGTAGCACTGTAAACGCGGCATTTTACAAAGAACTGCTCCTTCGGCTGAAAAACCGCGTCGCCCGTGTTCGACCCGACCTCGTCAACAATTGGACCCTTCATCACGACAATGCGCCGGCGCACACAGCCTTCCTCTGCACCTCTGCATTGGCCAATATGGGGGTTCCTGTGCTTCCCCACCCTACCTAGCCCAGATCTGTCCCCTCCGGACTTCTTCTTGTTCCCACGCCTGAAAAGAAAGCTGAAGGGGAGGCGTTTCGACTCCATAGAGGCGATCCAAAAAACTGTGACAGCCGAATTGAACGCGATTCCGGCGGATGAGCTTAAAAAATGTTTCCTGCAGTGGAAGGACCGCTACCAGCAGTGTATTGACGCTCAAGGGTCCTATTTTGAAGAATATTAGTTGTATAAGCCAAAAGGTTTAATAAAACTGCTTAAAAAAATAAGGCTCATTACTTTTCAATCAAACCCTGTAGGGCCCAACTTTTACCCTACCAAATATTAACGCACAAGCTCCCTCACTTTCACCCAGCGCAAAGTACTTAGGGGTAATTCTGGACTCCAAACTTAGCTAGAAATTAAACGTCGAACAACGGGCAAGGAAGGCAGAAATTGCTTTATTTGCCTGTAAACGTATGCTTGGAAGAAGATGGGGTATTCAACCTAAGCATACACTATTGGGGTGTAAGGCGGTTATACGACCTATTTTATCGTATGGTTCAGTAGTTTGGTGGAAAGCTCTAGGGAGTGAGTATAATACCAAATTATTCGGCAAAATACAAAGATCAGCCTGTGTAATAGCGGTCGGTGTAATCAGAGCATGTCTAAGAGCGGCTCTCAATGCACTGACATACGTTATTCCAATAGACCTACACATTAAGAAGACAGCAATCATGAGTGCATTTAGGTTAAACGAAGCGGGTCGCTGGAAAGAAAAAACTTATGGTCATGCCAGTCTATTATTGCGATAAACTCAGTTAACCTCGGTGAAGACTGACTACATCGTCCCGACGGTAACATTCAATAAGACTTTTGCCACTCTCTTTCCATCTAAGGAGGAATGGAATAAGGGATTCTCTCTAAACAACTTCGACACTACAGTCTATAAGATGGTTCTAAAATGGATTGTGGTGTTGGAGCTGGTATATACTCTCATACACTTAAAATTGAAAAATCTGTGCGTCTCCCCAATGCCTGGAGTGTCTTCCAGGCGGAAGTACTGGCAATTGGGGAAGCTTGTAGGCTACTAATCACAGATTTCTCTTTTAAGGGCAATATCGCTATTCTTTCGGATAGCCAAGCTGCAATCCAGGCTCTGTGGTGGTGAAACAAAGTAGGAATAGCCTCACCATCTTGAGTGAAAACCATAAAGTTACCTTAATCTGGATGCCGGGACATCGGAGCATTGAAGGTAACGAAAACGCAGATGAACTGCCAAGAGGGGGATCTGCTATGAATAACGCTCTTGCAGAATCGGTATTCACACCATTAGGTGCAGTCAAGAGTACAATTCAATACAAATTCCTCCAAATCGCAAATTTTAGATGGAAAGACCAGACGAAATGCAAAATTAGTAGAATGTTATGGCCTACCTACAACCTCAAGCAATCGTTGACATTAATAAGCATGAAACGACGGGACGCCTGGAGACTAACGGCAGTCATAAATGGCTTTTGATCTATCGGAGAACAAGCAGCCAAAATGGGTATCCCTCACAATACATGCTGTCACAGTTGTAAGCAACCGGAGAAAAACGAAACAATCTTCCATTTCCTCTAACCCTGGGTCAACCGCTGTTCAAGAGTCTCGAACAACTGTCTGGCTTAGACGTGAACAACCTAATAAGATTCCTGAACCCCACAGTCTGGATATAGTCATGCTATAAATAACCATTAAACAAGTTAGTAACGAGGATGTGGCAATAAAATGGTGCGGAAGCGCTAGTTGGAAGAATCACCACTTTAACCAACCAACCAGCACCAATAGTAGGTCTAGCAAGACTAAGAAAAATGTCATCGCAAAAATTTTCCAGAAACTCATTTCATAGCCATTTTCTGTCGAAGTGAACACTTACCTAGCTTCCCTACTATCTATTCACTTAAAAATTTTGCTCAAACCTTTTCGTAATAGTCATCTACAGCGTGGCGCAAAATTAATCACTGTATCGGCAGATCCAAACCTTACGTACGCTTGCGAGTTATGGACTCTTTAAGCATCAGACATAACACAAATATTACAACTTTCGAAAGTAAAATACCCAGAAAAAGATCTGGTCCACTCTGCATGGCAAAAGGCGCATGTCGAGTAAGATATAACGGATATGACAGAGAATCCTATGACCAGGCATAGAAATATATAGAGGGTAATGAGACATCAGATGAGTGAACAAAAAAAGGTTCGTCACTAAACATAACAGAGGCGGTGGCAGTTGCTACCCCATTCAACACATTAACCGAAAGAAAGCAAATAACTGCATGCACTACAATCAGAAAAACATGGCCGTCGTACAACATCTAGAGGACGAATTACCTATTAGGATGCTCTCATCCAAACATTTCACGTATCACTGCAACCCTTACAGGTCAGTGGAAGGTAGGGGATCATGCAGCCAGACTTAACCTTCCTTTCAATCCCATCTGCAGAAGGTGTCAGGTGGAGTGGATGAAAGAAAATCTTTTCCACCATTTATGCGAATATCCAGGTCTAGCTAGCTATGACTTCCCGGAATCATAATTTTTTTTTGTGCTCTTTTTCAGATAAGACATGGAGAACTACAACTTGCCTCATGAAATGTAAAGACATGCAGTTATCGTCGCTATAAGTGGAAATCACATCGATTTAGAAATCGCAAATTTTCTTACATCCCTTTCTTTCGTTCATAAGGTTCGCCGCGAATTGGAAGCATCAGGCGGCAACGCAGAATCTGTTATAAAACGCAAAAAGCGCGAGGAATGTTCTGGCACTGTTCGAACTGCAGAATTTATTCAACAAGAGCAAGCGATCATTGACGAAGGCCCTTCAGAATCTATAAGCACCCTTGCGACAGGAGTTTAATGTTTCTGAGGGTCTTATCCGTCAAGTTGTTCATGAAGACCTTCTTTATAAGTATTACGTTATGCGCAGAAGAAAGTTTATGTCGGAGCAAACACGACAAAAAAACCACACACTTACCTTTCTCAACGCATTCAGTGGCGCAATCTCGCACAGTCGACAATTCACTGACATATTTCTGAAAAGAAACGATAAAAAAATGTTATGAATGTATTGATAATTATTTACAACAATAACAAAAATTACTTATATCGTATTTTCTTGTTTTGAAGAAGAGTACTTTTAAAGATAAAACAAAATTTTTATAAATTTATTAAATTAGAAATCTTGAACATTTCACTACATAATTTGCTTACTCATAAAATTAGTTATCATCAAAAATAAAACGCGAATTCCTTTTCTCAACGAGAAAATCGAATTTCAACGAAAATATTTCATAACGAACTGTTTCCATATCTTATAGAAAAATCATACAAAAGAATCGCAATTTTGTTCGGGAATACTTTCAATAATAAAGCAAGGTAGGTAGAAAAAAGTCAAGGCGTCTTCTTGTTCTTCATTCGCGCGATAACCGCTTAAGCGATTTTGTTGTCATACTGTCGGCTGATAGAAAAAACTTGCTTAGCTAAGAGAAAGAAGAATGAGATGGCGCCTATCGTGGGACCGTTACTTTGCGCTCAGCGAATTTGACAATGAGTTACGCCGTTTTAGCACCAGTATGGCCAGATTACCTTTTTCGTAACTTGATTTAGCATTTTTTTTTTGGTATTTAGTCTCGGAGTTTTAGTTCTTTCTTCATGACATTTTTCTAGCCTATTCTAATTAAAAGTAATGTTTATAATTTTGTAAAATATACACTTTTTAAAAATTAGTTCGATAATTCACTCAGTTTTATTTAGCTTGACTTTTTTTAACATCTGGTCGCATTGCCCGCGATTGCAGTTGTTGTTGGTGTTCTTCTCCTTTCAGCAGTCAAATCTCTCTCTCGCTACTGCAGTGTTGCTTAGCTTTGGATATAAGAACGCACTAAAATGCCCATTTAAGGAAAATAAAATACCAAATTTTTATTGAATTACTTAAAGAACTTTGTATGCGTGAGAAATTGTCTTTAAAATGTGTTATGGTAATGTACAATTTAATTTATGAGTTTTTTGTTAAGGGAACGACTTTTTTACTATATTTGAGGTTATGTAACTACATAAGGTACTCTTTTTGTAAAAATGTCGTTATGGTTTCCTTAGTATTTTCTGGTATTCTTTTGCTGTTTTTACTATGACTACACCTCTTCATGCCCTATGTCCCACTAAGGATTGAACCCTATATGGATTTAATTCGCATTCACTAAATTCAAACGATTTTTAAAATGTGTCAAAAGCTTTTCAATGTTAAGAAGAGTTGAGAGAAGAAGATTTAATATTCCTGCGTAACTTTAAATGGAGCAAAAAATTAAATTTGCATTTTGAAATTATCAAATTTTATAAGAATCAATAAATTTTCATTAACACTAAAATCTCAGAGTGACCTTTTTTAACCTTCTTTTGTTTAATAATATAGTTTTTTTTTAACTTACAGTTTCGGTAGCTTTGAATTAAAACAAAGAAATAAAAATTTTCGCATTTTGGGTATAAATGGTTGCAACACCACACAACTCGGCAAACGTGACGTCACGCACTCTTGATAGGCGCAATCTTGTTTCTATCATTATTGGTAAAAACCAAATTTCACATCAATTACCCCTCTCCTCTCTCAACGAACGGAACATTGTAAAGAGTGCATAGAGTCGCGCGATATCGACAATTCAGTTTAGTCACAATGTAGAGAGTAAAGAGGTGGCACGCACACTGCAACTTTATTCTCTGACAATTGAGTAGTGTCTGGACAGAAAATAACTAAACCAGTGTGTATTCTATCACTCAGTTTCTACTTGTCCTTGCTCCTCCTCTCCCCCTCTTTTCGTTTGCCTAATCTCCATACTGACGTCACGACCCTGATATGGCGCAATCTTGTATATTCCTCTTAAGTTTAGTTGTATTTGGCTTTTAGCCATTCGACATCATGCGCTATTTTTTCATCTCTAATCAATTCACAAGATGGCGCAAAATTAGTCATCGATCTATTTGGTTTTTTTATGCATTTTTTATTAAATAAAAACAATTATTTTGAGTGCTGGAGATCTTCATTTTGATTTTTACGCGCCCTATTTGTATGCTGCGGGTCTTTAGTGCACAAGTGTCAAATATGATTGACGACTACTAACTAAAATATAAATCTTCCGGTAGAGTGAATAATTTTGCACTGCTTCGAATAAATGTCACGCATTTTTTACGAGAAAGTATTTATCAAGAATTCCCTTAGATCATTTGTGAAATACTCGTAGATGTGCGTTTCGGTTCATGAAATCTTAAAAATAGATGCAAGCTTTAGAGACTTTGATCAGTTTCTATATATGGAATGCCATATTTTCGCGTGACTTTGCAAATAAATGTAATTTTCGATTTTCTTTCATCGTTTTTGTTTTGCATGATTTCGCGAAAGGAATTTTCAAGCAATGGACAAATTACCCCACAAATGAGAAAAATAAGAATTTTTATCAGTTTTGTCTAGTTTTTCGTTGTCGTTTTAATTCCCGTTAACTTTTTAAGCATAATCTTCGCATTTCTGATAGTGAAAAGCAGAAGACGAAAGCAAAAATAATTTTTTTTTATCCCACCGTAGTCATTAAAAATGTTTACAGGGTCCGGCACCCGAAGTGTAATAACCAACTTCATACCGCTCCCGCAGCTGATGCCCGTGCATCAAAGAACAGACAAACATTTCGGTGGCAGACAATGGACGTTTCAACAGGACTCGGTACCGTCTCACAAAGTTCGAGTGAACTAAGAGTGGCTAAAAAACAACGTTCCGAACTTCATAACGTCGGATGGATTGTTCTCTTTGGGCCATTTTGGAAAGTCAGGTCCACACTAAAAGATTCAACAAAAAGCCATTGTACGTGAGTGGGCCAAATTACCTGCAAGTCACACCTGGGCAACTTGCGCTTCGTTTCTGGACCGTCTCAAAGACATAGTCAAGGCGAAACGTGGTCATATCGAGAAAAAGTAAATCGATTTCAATTTCGTATTATTTTCACACATTTTTTACTCTGAATTGAATACAAATAATTTTTCAAACTAAATTTATGGCCTTTTTAATTGGCTACACTTTGAGTGCCGGATCCCGTATATACCAGAATGGTTCAAAAGCTTTTCATAACTCAATTTTAACGGGTATTTGCCATTAGAAGAAAAGTCAAATGAGCATAAATACGGCTGCGTATTTGTCAAAAAACTAATTTGCGTATGAGAAAAAAAGCTAAACTTATTTCAAATCATACAAAGCTCTCGCATGGCTGATAAGGAAATCGTGCAGTAATTAGTCTTGTAGAACTTACCTGTATACCAATCAACAACCAACAATAAAAATCATGATTATGCTTCAATCGCCAAATGGGAGGCAAATTAATATCAATACATGTGTCCATAAATGATTATTGACTATTAACTGTAAATTTGTATGTATATGAGCAGAAGTATTTATGCGCATATTAACTCATTCAGTATCACAAATTTACTCGACTACGAATTACTTCTGCATTCAAAGGTACATAACTGCAACGCTTGAGTTCAGAAAGGCATAGAGACACTGAAATTTAAAAATAAATCCAAATCTTTTTCTGTTTCTATTGATGCCCGAACTCATGCACATTTAGATAAGTGATTACCGCAGGGTTAAGCACGTGCCCCCATGTCATAAATTAGAAAAATGTTATGAGCTCGCTTTACTTTTCGAATCAGACACATGCGTATGTATGTATGTATGCTCTGTTTACTTATCTACTCTCTGCTTATCGAATGGTTAAAAAGTGTGCAGCCCCTTATCAACAACTTTTCTAATTTTATAGGCTGTAGTAAATAACCCAACTTTATCGAAGAGCACCCGACGCTGAATGCCATAAATTGCAAACGATTAAATAACAAATGGAAAACAAACCAAAATTTTAAAATACTTCTTAGTGCCTATCACCAATTCTCTGTAAATAACATCAGCGGGTCATGAACCATAACAAGTCACCGCAATATTGAGAGAATAATCAACGTCGATTCGGAAAAAAACAAGGCACACTTCATAAATAATTATCTGGTACCCAGCGCGTGTGTAGAGAAAGTAAGGGAGGAAATATCGTTTGAAGTTAAATTTGAAAATATAGTTTGTAATAAAAGCGAAATGTTGAGTACCACAGTTAGTAGATTTATCACTTCATTTCTGAATAATAAATAACACTGTGTAACAAAAAAACAAAACTAAATATACTTTTATGGATACTCGTACCTAGCACAACTTGTAGGTATAGAAAAACTAAAAAAAATTGTACTAGGAGAAATTTCCAATACACCCCAAAAATCTCATTTTATGGTCAAAAAACCGTTTTTCAGTCGGTTAATGTGAACAATCCCTCCTAATTTCACCAACTTCCATCCGATTTCTAATTTTTTTAGTTCGAAAGAACAAAAACAAGCCTTCTTGACAGTGTGTTCATAATTTTTTTAAATTGAAAACTGACGGAACTGTAGTCGTAAATTTTTGGAATTTTTTGTTTTTTTCTTCATTTTTTCAACTTTGGTATCATTTTTACGATATTATTGAGGATTTTTTTAGTACACTACGGTTATAGCAAATTTAATTTTGCGTCGAATGAGCCACATTTGTCTATAATTAAATTAAAATTTATAGAGTTGTGTGAGTTTTAAGACTTTTTTTCAAATGACATGGTCAAAAGGTCTTACCGCTATAACAGATACAAAGCCGCGCGGAAAGTTTGAAAAATAAAACAATGTTTACATTTCAACGTTAACACAAGCAATCCAAAAAAGGCGATTTGAACTAATGATAAGCTGTACAAAATATGATACGTCCTTAACTAGACAGTCTCAAAGAAAATTTACTGGAAAGCTGACCTCGGGAAGAACATCAGAAGGTGCATTTAACAGTGCATACCGACGATTTGTTGAAAGCACTAATTCTTGTCACTCTTAATAACGTGATGATCACTTATTCCAACGATTTTTCCAATCCCCAAAACATGCCAAATAGTCCATTTCCGGTATAGCCATCAGCACCTTCTTCGATTCAGCTTTTATCTCCTCAATCGACTCGAAACGCGTTCCCGGAGTGGTCTCTTGAGTTTTGGGAATAGCCAGAAGTCACTCGAGCCAAATCAGGCGAAAACGGTGGTTGCGAACGATATGCGTGGAATTTTTGGCGAAATGGTCACGAAGAACGAGTGCAGTGTGAGACGGTGCATTATCGTGATGCAAAAACCAAGAGTTGTTGGCCCATAATTCTGGTCTTTTTAGTCGAATTGCTTCACGTAAACGACGCATAACGCTCAAATAATATTCCTTATTATTTGGCCAGGTGGAAGAAATTCATAGTGCACAACACGAAGTCGTAAAATGTCATCTGACCTTGATAATGGTCATTCAGCATGACAAGTTGACCGATGATGTTATTAACAGTGCTGCCAACTCATGACTTTAGCAAATACTAGAGTTCGATAGATCGGTCGGATATTTCAGTCCAGGTCGTTCAAAGTCTATAGATCCAAGTACTAATCTCACCGTAATGACATTTGAGCTTGTCCTGATAGTCTGGAGCATTGTTCACACGTCATCAACGCGACGACTTTTTGTCCAGTAAATTTTTGCGACATGGTCGATATCAAACCTTTGAACATGCTGACTTTTCGTAGCCGAAATGGTCATTCCGCAAACAAATTTGATAGACTTCTTCTCAATCAATCAGACTTGTAAAATCGAATAATGCATCTTTGTTTAGTCAACCAACGTATTTTCTGAGCATTCACATGATTGCCCAGATGTTATTAACGTGCTGTCAATCATGAAATAATAATAGACGAATTTTAGTCCGCGACGTTTCAAATAATCAACTACGTTCTTGACCACATTCTTGAAGTCATAATGACCATTCTCATATAACATTTTTGCTACAGGTCTGAACCATTCCGATATTGTTGCCATATGCAACATGTAAACTTTTGGCCGTCCACATCTCTTGTAAACAATATCAACTTTTTTGTACATATTTTCAAAAATTGAAGTTTAATGGTTAAACAGATATAAAATAGATAATAACGCCCTTAATATCGGTAATACACATTTTAAAGAAAGCTCTGGCATATAGCACTTCACTCTGAAATTTGTATTTTGCATTTTTAGATTTTTGAGGCATTTTGGGCAAATGTTTTTAACAATTTTTGAATAAAGTATATAGACAAATGTTCAATCTGTCATTTGACATATAAATATTTTTTTGCTAGCAGCTTTAAAAGCTGTGCTAGTTTTTAAAACTAAGCTTGTTGCCATATGGCAACAAATTTTTCGTAAGGTGTTAACTTGCATTGGATTGCAGAAGAAGTTTATTTGCGATTGAAACGAATACACAACATTTGTTGCCATATGGCAACATTAAAAAAAAATCACTTAACAAAAAAAAAAAAAAAAAATTTATTTGTATTGTTATTGGTCCTAAAATAAGTACTCAGACAAAAATTTGGATTTTTTGGATGGCGCAATAAAAAGATGTACCGAAAGGGTTAAACAATACAACCCTGCTAAGCCTCATAAATGGGGTCTGAAAATGTTTACGCATGCTGGAACCTCTGGATTAGTGTACGACTTTACGTTGTATGTTGGTGAGGGTACAGGAATCACTTAACAAAAATGTTGGTGAGGGTACAGGTCCCGCTTATGGATTGGGCCTATCTTGGGATATAGTTTTATATTTGGCAAAAGGTCTTACTAAGGATAAATATTTTAAGCTTTATTTCGATAATTGGTTTACGTTAGTAAGCCTTCTGATCTCGTTGAAAGAAATGGGCATATTTGCAACAGGAACTGTTCGTAAACACCGCATAAGCAATTGCCAGCTACTTACAGATGCTGAGTTAAAAAAGCGTGGAAAGGGATCTCTCGATATTAAATGTGAAACCAACTATAATATTGTATACGTCAAGTGGTTTGACAATAAGCCAGTTCAACTTATATTCTCGTGTGAAAACATTGAACCTGTTGGTACATGCAAACGTTGGAGTCCAAAGGAAAAAGCTTATATTGATGTTGCAAGACCTGCCATTGTTGCTTCTTAAAAAAGGGTGTGGGAGGAGTAGATTTGGCTGACATGCTCATGGAGCTCTAAAAGGTCAACCGCCGTTCAAAGAAGTGATGCATAAGAATCTTCTATTGGTGCCTCGGAGCATCCGTTACAAACGCATGACTATTGTATAGAAAGCATTTAAATCTAATAAATCCGAGGCTAAAGTATATTTCTCTAATAAAATGTTAACTAGAAACTGCCAATAAGTTGCTTACTGCCACTACTTCGCTCGGAAAAAGGAAAGGCCGACCATCGAATGTTGAAAGAGTCAGCTCAATAGTATCCCTGAGCTCCAATCAAGCAGCGTGTCTTCCCAACAGTCGAAAAAGTACAGGTTTCAACCGAATCCTTCAGTCTCATAACGTTACGATAGAATGGTACATTGAGTAGTCTTTAGTGAAAAGGGACGTTGCAGATTGTGCAAGACAGGAACCCCAATGTCCAAATGCCTTAAATGCAAAGTCCACCTTTGCTGTATTAACAATAAAATTTTTTTTTTTTTGTCTTATTATACCTAATTTTTCGGCAGGCAATGGCAAACCTCCGAGTGTATTTCTGCCATGAAAAAGCTCCTCATAAAAATATCTGCCGTTCGGAGTCGGCTTGAAACTGTAGGTCCCTCCATTTGTGGAACAACATCAAGACGCACACCACAAATAGGAGGAGGAGCTCGGCCAAACACCCAAAAAGGGTGTACTCGCTAATTAAATATACTATATATATACCTAATTTTTCAAAATAAATAAAAATCATTAAAAGTTACTCGAAAGAAAAAATTAGTTTATTTTGTAACCACCATTGCCCAAAGTTGCAAGCTGGGGTCGAAAGGGTTAAAAAATGCAGAGCTCGTTGCAAAATATTCTTTAAATTACACAAATAAGTTGCAAACTTAAAGCAGCACTGAACCACGTTTATACTCTGCTATACCTTATATTGATCAGCGCCAATCTGTATCAGCTTTACGCTCGGCTCAGTTCGGCTCGGCGTGGATGCTAATAGGCCAATGCTTAGTAAGGGCGGTAACGATTCTGGCAACTTCAGGACTAGATTTCATTAAATGTTTGGACGTTATCTTAAGATAAAAAATTTTATATTGAAGTGTAGGCGTAGATAATCACAGCAGACCAACCAACGATCGCACTTCATTCCTTCTCAGCTTGAAAAGACACTAGGGCAATCAGCTTTTCAAGATGTACT
This sequence comes from Anastrepha fraterculus, assembly GCA_037575425.1. Classification (NCBI taxonomy): domain Eukaryota; kingdom Metazoa; phylum Arthropoda; class Insecta; order Diptera; family Tephritidae; genus Anastrepha; species Anastrepha fraterculus. The sequence goes on along the minus strand of JAYXIM010017992.1, from coordinate 5,078 downwards.
TAGCTGTTACGCAGGTATTAAGGATGCACCAACGGCCTTTGTTTCGTTTGTTTTATCAGCCGGCCCCTTAAGTATAACATCACAGTGTCTTGGCACTCATCTCAATTCAATCTGGTTTCTCTCTTTGAGGGAATTCAGCCTCAATGAAAATTTTTGAAGAGATATAAGCAATTTTCAGTGACTTTATGGCTACGGCTACGCTAAGTATCGCAAAAATTACCAAATAAACAACTGTTGGCACAATCCCAAGTACATAAGTAAATCTGCCAGAAGTGGTTTCTAAAATCTCCTAACTGATATGCGGAATTTAGACCTTAATTTGTTCCCTATGAAACAGGCTGACACTATATTTTCTGCCTGAGGACATATCTGAGTCAAATTTATCAATAGGAGCATGGCATGTATCCGGCTCTGACATCCGATCAAATGGTTTCCTATGATCCGAATCCCATTCTGATGCCACAGAGAAAGCAAGTAGAAGAGAGCTTTAAGAGCAGCTTCTCATGGCGCCCATTATGCCCACACATACAAAAACTTCTCCGCAGACAGTCTCTTTTACGCATAATAAAAAAACTAAAGTCCACTACAACTTAATTATCAATTTAAAATTTAACTATTGCTTCGCACCGCTAATCTAATCTATTAATCTCTAAATCACCTGTCAGCCACAATCTATGTCTCTAGTATTGCACCTTAATAAATAACATTATCTTTGAGCCACTTGACCAATAGTCTCCGTCATACTAGTGTCTCAAGTTCTGCCTTTCAGTTCTACCACTTCAGTTGATTTTTGACTCAACCCACTGCACACCATGTCGCATACGAGACGCGCACTTTTCTACGCTACTGTCGTTTGTATTCTTCTCGCGGCACAGGCGCTGCCGCCTTGCGCACGTGACGATGAGGAATGTCGTGACAGTCGCATGCATCCGGACCTTGAAGAGCCCACCGGTCGTGTATTTGCACGCAAATTTGATGGTGATGACACCAACGATTACTGGCGCAATCAGGGTAAAGAGTTCATCAAGGCTAAGCTCGCTGAAAAACGAAATACTAACAAGGCAAAGAATGTGATTTTATTCTTGGGCGATGGCATGGGCATTACCACGCACTCCGCAGCACGAAACCTCATCGGTGGTGAGGAGCAGTACTTCTCCTTCGAGAAGTTTCCATACACAGGTCTATCGAAGACTTACGCAATCGATCGCATTGTACCCGACTCTGCGAATACCGCCACCGCCTACTTGTGCGGCGTGAAAGCCATGGAGGGCACAATTGGTGTGAGCGGTCAGGTAGAGCGCGAGGACTGTGAAGCTATGTTGAACACCAGCACGCACGTCTACTCGATCGCCAAATGGGCAATGGATGCCGGAAAGTCGGCTGGTGTTGTGACGACCACAAGAATTACGCACGCTTCACCTGCAGGCGTCTATGCCCACATTGCCGAACGCGATTGGGAAGATGACAGCGAGGTGAAACAGTCCTGTGGCGCTAACACTAACGTAAGGGACATAGCATATCAGCTAATACACGGTGAAGTGGGCAGCAAGCTTTCACTTATGATGGGCGGTGGCAAGCGACATTTCGTAGACCCCAAGCTTTATGTGAACGGCACACGCAGCGATGGGCTAAATCTGATCGAGCAATACCAGCAGCTAAGCGCACAGAATGCGTACGTTGAATCGCGCGCTGAACTTAATAACTTGAACTTCACCAATGTAGAGCGTGTCTTGGGTATTTTCGCTGATAGTCACTTGAAATATCACTTGGAAACCGACGAAAGCTCAGTGCAGCCCACACTGGAGGAGATGACACGCAAAGCGATTGAGTTCTTGAGTCGCAACGAGCAGGGCTACTTCATTTTCATCGAAGGTGGACGCATCGATACAGCGCATCATGACAATATGGCACGCATTGCGCTCGATGAGGTGGTCGAGTTCTCAAAAGCCATACAGGCGGCACGCGATTTGACCAACGAAGAGGACACCTTGATTGTGGTAACAGCCGATCATTCGCATTCATTCAGCTATTCCGGCTATCCAGTGAGTAGAAAATTATAATATTAAGCATTGAAATGACTTGAACTAACCAATTTTTTCTTGCGTTTACAGTACCGTGGCAATGACATCTTTGCACGCACACCCGCAAATCCCGTAGACGGAGTACCGTACATGACTTTGAGCTATGCAAATGGTCCGGGTTATGAGACATTCTATGACGTCGTGAATAAGGTGCGCCGCGATCCAACAACTCTCGTAACAGGCGATATATACGACGCGTTTCCCGCTACCGCACCACTTGACTCGGAGACGCACGGGGGTGATGATGTGGCTGTGTTCGCTTCAGGTCCCTGGTCTCACTTGTTTACTGGCACTTATGAGCAAAACACCATTCCACATTTGATGGCTTACGCCTCGTGCTTATCGGACGGCCTAACCGCCTGTTCGAATGCGGAAAAGTAGTTTACACACTTTGCAATAGAAATGGTTACATTTTGAATTAAAATAAGAGAATTATTGTATTTTTAAAAAAATATTTTTAATGCCATTTAATATTACTTTTGTAGTGATAATTGTAGGGGAAGCGCTGGTCAGTGTATTACTGGTTTCAAATTCAAATAAAGCTATATTTTCTCTGTTTGTAATGAAAAACCTGTCGTCATTGTATTTACCAGTTTTATACTTATCAAACCGAAAGACCTGACATTCACTGCCTATTTGTGGATTTTAAAAAAGTTTTTGACAGCATCGATAGAAACAAGCTGCTTTTAACACTTCGTCGACAAAGACGGCATGAATGGTAGAATATAACCTGCTCATAAAAGTTGTTTTGCTTACCTGAAACTTCCCAAAAATAAATTACTATGGAGGTCGTGGAATCTAAAGATTTTCGCCTTATAAGTGCTAAGAGAAGCAACGCAAGGCACCGAATCGTATGGAGCGCGATTGTGAAGGAAACACAGACTCACCCCGAGCTGTAATTGCTATGATGATAAATTTTATAATTTTTTTAGCTTCTGCCAGCTGAAAGATGCCAATGCTACTGACAACAATTTGTAAAGTTGAATCCCATGGGGAAAAAAATTCAGCAGGTGTGGCCAAGAGCAGATCGTTAGCCCGCTCTCAGCGTATTTGGCTCAGATACTTTGGGAGCCCAAGAATTTTGAATATCAATAAAGTCTCTCGTACAGAAATTCATGTCTTGTGGAAATGTTTCAACTGTGTAGCCCGTTCCTCGGTCCTAGGCCTCGCGGAATTTGGAGAACATGAAGGCTGTTCGTGGCGATGTCTGTGCGAACATCTTGGGTTCTTGTTTTAGTTTTGGTTGTAACAGCATAAACCTTCCCTATACATGCAGGTTTATTGCCTCTGGATAACCCGCCTCACTGTATGCTCTCTCTCCAAAAATGGTGGTTTTGACTCGCCTCCTCGCTCTCCTGATTTAACTAGCGCCGAACTTTTTCATGTGGGACTACTTAAAAGAAGGTAAATACTAACAAATCTCAAAACTTGACGCCACAACCCCAGAAAAACTGCGAAGCGTTATGAAAGTGCAGAAAAAGTTACCACAACTTACAACATTAAAATAGTTACCATCCTACGGTTTTCGGCCCAATAAATTGTATTAAATTAACTTTTTGACTGAAGGAAACTTATGTGTTTTTTAGTAGCTGATTCTATGACTCAGCTGGTTGGCTGATTTCACAGGCTTTATTTACGAAAAGATTAAGACTGTGTTGGTGATAAACGAAAAAAATCAGCACAGTCTTGTCAGCACGCTCATGTTGCATCGCTACGTCGGAACAATGAGCGGGCAGGATTCTGCTGCCGGGTCCCCGAGTTACTCTCACAAATTTGCTTCGGATGGATTCCGAACAAGTTTGGATTGACAAGTTTTAACTATTAACTTATTTATTTGTCAATTTGAATGGTCTTATATATAAAACTTTATATTTGGTTGCTTGTACGTATTTTAAAAGCTGCCAGACCAATCATCGGATTACAATGAAACTTCGTTAACTTATTGACTGCAACTGCCGGAAGGATATAGGTATAGCAAAATTAATTTAAAAAAGAGGGGCGGGGCACTTTCCTATCTAGTTCTTACTTCTTTAGTTAAGGCTTAAAATGCAGGTGGGTCCAGCCACCCACAAAAAAAAAATCGCAGAAAAACAGAAGACTAATTCTGTTACACTACTTGAACGGAAAAATTATATTTTTATGACATATGTATAGGTAGGTAAGTAGGGTGGCTGTCGCAATAGCGCAATTAGACCTTTCGTAGGTCCATTGTGATACCACTGGAACTTATCCTTGCACTATGGGTTTCTCTTCAAACCAGTAGCTTTAATAAACGAGCAAAGCTTCGTTAGCTTCACATGCGCTATGTAACTACATCGGAGCCTCTTTATAGCAAAGCTTTCACACTCATATGGAAGTTGTCTAACTGTTTCCTCTTCTTTTGTGTTAAGACAGCTTCAACAGAAATCAAAGTACCGGAGGCCTAACCTTCTAGCGTGACTGCCGATTAAACAATGACCAGTTAATACCCCTCCTATCATTTTTCTTATAGCTTCTCTGATAAATCTTAACAAGGTTTTTGATCGACCGCTGCTCCATATTGGTCATTTTTGTCTGCTTAGTTCGCATGTTGTGATATCGGCCATGTCTGTCTGCTTAGTTCGCATGTTGTGAGGTTTTGTCAACTTGTATAGGGTGTTTTTTTAGAGGTTAGGTTTTCAAGTTGGCACTACGTTTTCCGTAGATGGTCTTTTTGACAGCTGTCACTTGATTTATGCTCAGTTTGGTTTGCCATTTCATAATGAATAGACTTACACCTGAACAACGTTTGCAAAACGTGCAAATTTATTACGAAAATAATGGTTCGGTTCGCGCGACTCATCGAAGAAAATTTTGTTCAGCGACGAAGCTCACTTTTGGTTGAATGGGTATCATTTTTAAAACATAATGGCAAACCCTTATCTTTATAATAAAGCTAAATTCTTGGCCATGACATTAAATTATAAACGTTTTATTTCATCTTGAAAACCAAACCTCTAAAAAAAACACACTATATAT
>JAYXIM010017980.1:0-13996 GCA_037575425.1 Anastrepha fraterculus | reverse complement strand
GAAGTATGCAGGTGCGTGACACACAAAGCTTTGCTCCTACCAATGCACACATTGGCACGTAGCAACGTTTAGATACATTCACAAAAATATGCACACATCTGCAGTCACTTTGGCAATCGCCTGCAAACGAGCAGAGAATCTCGGCGTGATTACGACTTGATTGTCACGCATCTCGATCCAGATTCTATGTTACAATTGCCATAAGCAGTCAGGTGCCTGTGGCATGTGGCAAGTGACACAATACTCGTCCATCAGCAAAGCCATCTGCCAGCACTGACAACACCGACTTTTGTAATAGAAATTACCAAATCTCGTGCATACTCTGGGCATAGCATACATAAAGGCGTTATGGCTTTTATGTTTTCTGTGTCAAACAATTCGCAGTGGCAGTTCGCTTAATTCAAATGTTTTGGTTATTCAAATAGGCCACTATCTTATCTATATTTATATGTATGTGACTTTGTTGAATATTATTTGGCCTGAACCTTTTCTCCATGTGGTTAACCGGCGCAAGTTGGATACAACAAGTGAAGCCAAGTCCTTCTCCACCTGATCTTTCCAACGCAGAGGAGGTCTTTTTCTCCCTCTGTTAACACCAGCTGGTACCACATGGAATACTTTCAGATCTGGAGCGTTTGTATCCATTCGGATGACATAACCGAGCTAGAGTGGGTGCCGAATCTTTATTCGCTGTGCTATGTCTATGTCGTCGTAAAGCTCATCGTTCCATCACGTGCCATACTCGCCGACGTGCAAACGCCCACAAATTTTCTGCAGAATCTTTCCCTCAAACACTTGAAGTGGCACCTCATCGGATATTGTCATCATGCAATCTTCTGTGCCATACGTTGGGACAGCCATGATGAGAGCCTTATGGAATGTTAGTCAATTGCCTACTTAGTCCGAAGTTCAAAAGGATCAGTTCTCCAGAAATGTGGTAAAAAGCCCCCTTGAGTGGAAGCAATTTCGAGATAATGTCAGTTCCACAAAGAAATCATCTGCTGAGTTTCACTACAGATCGCTGATCCAATAAAAAAAAAAAAGAATTATTTCCGATTTCGGATTTTTATTTTGCGAACTCAAGGCTGGATCAATATTAAAACAAAATATTGATTGAAAGATTTTCATGAATCCCCCACAGCAGAGTCCAGAATAAAGTACAGGGTCCGGCGCTCGAAGAGTAACCAATTACAAAAGCCATAAATTTAGTTTGGAAAATAACTTTTATTTAATTGAAACTAAAAAATGTGTGAAAATAATACAAAATTAAGAATCAATTTACTTTGGTTCGATATGACCACCTTTTGCCTTGTCTATGGCCGTGAGACGGTCCAGAAATGAAACGCAAGCTACCCAAATGTGATTTGCAGGCATTTTGTCCCACTCGCGGACAATAGCTTTTTTCAGCGCCTCGAGACTGGTGAACCTTTTAGTTGGGACTTACTCTCCAAAATGGCCTAAAGAGAATAATCCATCGGATTCGTGTCTGGTGAATTTGAGAGCCATAGTGTCGACGTTGTGAAGTTTGGAACGTTGTTTTTAGTCATTCCTGGTTCACTCGAGCTTTGTGAGATATTGCTGAGTTTGTTGAAACGTTCATGATGTCGGCCCGCGGCTTTAAAGAAACTTTCGGAAAACTTTCCCGATAATATTTCGCATTTACTTTGACGCCAGACTCGATGAAAATTATTTGAGAGCCCCCATCTGCGGTTACGGCGACCCAAACCATTACCTGTGGCGGGTGCTGCCTCCTGGTGGCCAATTGACGACTCAAATTCTCGTATGAACGGTTGGTCAAATAAACCTTATCGTTTTAGAATTGCACGGATTGCTCAATTTGAATCAACTTCTCGTCAGAAAACAAAATGTTCCGAAATTGACCGCTCTCGGCCAAGCAAAGCAACTTCTTCGCTCTCTCAAGTCTGCCTTGTTGCTACTTTGGTGTGAGATTGTGCGTCTTTTGGATTTTGTAAGGCTTGACTTTGAGATAATTTTTCAGTATGTAGCGGATACTACGGCCAGATATTTTCATTCGCCATTTGATTCGCACTTCATCGGGGACTTCGCTCAAGCCACTTATTCACTTTTTTAACCATTTCACGTGACGTTGCAGTCTTTTGATGACCACCTTCATAACGTTTCGCGATGCTACCAGTATCATTGTAACGAGTAATGGTACGATAACCAGAACTTTTTATTTTTTATTTACTTTAAGGTGCTCGCGCTCACGAACAATCCCTGGTTGATATCTTTCTGCCAAATATAATGCAATCACACTATTTTGTTTGAAATCCATAATTGATTTTCTTTTTTCGCGTTTACTCTCAGCAAAATGCTTCCGCGCACTTGTAAACAATACTCCGGACTATCATTTAGCCAAATAACAGACAAATGCACGGGCATCAGCTGCGCGAGCGGTCTTAATTTGGTTACGCTTCGAGTGCCGGACCCTGTGTGTAGCTAAATGGAATCGTTATTTTAAATTATTTGGCAAAAAAAGCTTGAACATTTCTGTAATGAAGTTGCTTTCTGAAAACAGTCGGACACTCCAGAGATTGGTAGAGACCAGCTAATGCTCTGAAAAGCCGCTAGCCAATGGTTAGTGATAGAGTTGTAATATCTCATTTGTAGGGGCATTTTAAATTTTTGCTTTATCGTACAGCTGATTGTATACATTGGGCCCAGTCTATGATGCTAAATCCTTTTCTGGACTCACCGTTTGAAATGCGTGAATTTCAACTTCTACTCAAAGGGCTCAGGGCCACAAAAATCGCCTGACAATGAACAGATTACTTACGAATTGTTCAAGTACGTCCCGGAACGTTTTCTAACTGAGATGTTGAGTTCATTGAATATTAGTTTCCAGATTCCTAACGCCTTCCGTTTCTATTATTGTGCAATCTGACTAGTATCACCCACCTCAAGTTTTTTGCAAAAAAGAAAACTTTTGCGTTCTTTGTAGATTTTCATATGCCTTTGACACAGATTCGCATAATATGCTTTTTATAAGCTAAGACGAATTGGCCACTCCAGCCATATAATTGAGATTATATGTCTTATTTATTGCGACACTACAATTCAACGTTTCTCTCTCTCTCTCTCTGACCCTTTTCTTGTTAATCAAGGTGTGCGGCAAAATTGTTCGCTGAGTTCTACCCTTTTTTCCTTGTATCTTAATGACCTAAGGGAAAGTTTACAATGCAGTATTAAAGTTGCTACGGTTGCTGTACGCTGCCGATATCGTTTTACTTGGAGACTCTGGCATATATCTTCAAAAAATGATTGTTGATCTTTAAGTTCATTGTATGCAATGGGGTCTACACATACACCTGATTAAATCAAAAGTTGTGATTTTTAAAGAATGTGCAAGAATTCCTGCTGCCTGCCATTGGTTTTACCGCAGTGTTCTCATTGAAGTCGTCAATGAATATAAAAATCTTGGTATATAGGTATATACCTATATAACTTTTATAGTACGGTGCCTTAGTCTACAGGCAAACAGACTTCCTCGCATCTTGGCTAAGGAAGCAGTAAGGCAGGGATCGCATTGGGTTCAGGAGTGGACTGAAATATACAATGGCGTAGATATCTCCCCCTATATTTTTGTACATCGTCTATTAAGATTAGCTGGCCCTTATTAGTATATAAATTGGTTCAGAAGGACTGTTAGCTTTTGCTGAATGTGCTCAAAAGGCATTAACACATGATTTTTATTCGCATTTGGCGCTCCTGCTCTCGGCGTATGCTATAAGCTTGATTTTTAGAGCTAGAAGCGGCTTTCTAAAATTTAATGCCTTGTCCAATGCTACATCCACAACTTGTACTGTTTGCAATTTAAATGTAGTTGAAGATACGTCCCATTTATCGGTGTGCGTTCTATTTATTCAAAGTGTAAACTGTTTGAGTGAGAAAGTTTTTGATTAAACGCAGGTGTTAAATATCTTAAGAGGAAATAATAATTTTCTTATTAATGAATTGTTTGTAATTGTTTAAAGTATAGAGAACCAATCTTGAATAAATTTACTTAGTTTAAAATTGAAGTGCTTTGCAGACATACGACATCAAATGTTAAGGGGTCCTGGTGGTCTTGAGCTCGAAAATTTAGGGTATTTGCAGATATTTTGTTTAGAATAAAAAATGAAAATCGATATTTAAAGGTTTTAATCTTTTTATTCAACTTCTTTTACAAAATTTCAATTTCAATTTTAATAATTTTAAAAATGGCGCTGAAGTTGACCCTCCGGAAAAATTGGACCTGTACGGTGTTGTCTATTTTGGCTCTTCTATTTATCTGAAACACAAAAAACAAAAAAAAATTATTAATCAGTATGACCGTAACTATGTCCCGTACTGGAAGAAAAAACAAAATTGACAAAATGGCGCGGTTTTGAATTTGACACTCTAAAAATCGGGGTTTTTTTCAGTTTCTTATTCAAAAAAATAAATATATAATTAATTGAAATAATAATATGATTCTAGTACGGGCGATAGCCATTGTTGTGAACAACATATTAAAATTTCAGACGATTCGGTTGAATAGGTTTTTGTTTTTTTGACAACACCAGACCGAAAAAGTCGTTTCGAGATAAGCGAGTTTAAAGTGTTGAGAATGAATAACACTGTGCGCAAGCAATTTTCGGGTCCATACCAAACCCATTGCAAATAAAAGTACTCATGTACTCATGAGGTTTTTTCAGAGGCCAGCTGTTTTTCCACCAAAAACATCCCAAAGGTTTATTTGATATGGAATACACGAAATACATACACACTATACGGCGGCCGCCGTAGCCGAATGGGTAGGTGCGTGATTACCATTCGGAATTCACCGAGAGGTCGTTGGTTCGAATCTCGGTGAAAGCAAAATTAATAAAAAAAAAAAAAACATTTTTCTAATAGCGGTCGCCCCTCGGCAGGCAATGGCAAACCTCCGAGAGTATTTCTGCCATGAAAAAGCTCCTCATAAAAATATCTGCCGTTCGGAGTCGGCTTGAAACTGTAGGTCCCTCTATTTGTGGAACAACATCAACACGCACACCACAAATAGGAGGAGGAGCTCGGCCAAACACCTAACAGAAGTGTACGCGCCAATTATTTATTTTATTTTTTTTTTATACATTCGTTTTTGTTATATTTTTTTCAAGTACGTTTAACCAATAGGTGCTGAATGTTTTTGACAACCTCTAGTGGAACTTTTCAAAGAATCTTTTTGTAGAACAGATTAACCATTTAAGGGGGGGGAGGTAGGGTTTAGCGCTAAAAAAAAACACTTTTTTTTTGAATTTTTTACAGAAATATGGCTTAAGATACTTTAATAAAATCAGTTGCATGTTATTGTACATCTTTTCAATAAGTTTTTAAAAAATATTAATAATAAAATATTGACAAATAAGCCCATGACAGAGTTTTTTTGGAGATATATTTTTCGAGAGGTGCTCTGCGGTGCCAATCGGCATTCGTCGTAGAATCATCTGAAACTAAAAAAGTCGAATTTTTCAGTTAAAGTATGACGTAATGCTCCCCCTACATTAATAAAAATTTTTTTTTTCATTTTTGTAGTTTTGGTGGCAAAAAAACGTAAAACGAGCATTTTTGGCGAAAAATTTCGCCATATTTGTAAGTGAAAAACAACCTTAAAAAAAAAAAAATTAAAAAAAAAAAACAGTGTAGGGGGAGGTATTTTTGATTTAGAAAACGTGTGCCAAATTTGAAAAGAATCGGTTAAATAGTTTCGGAGTTGTGATTGGCACCGACTTTTAAGAAGTCGTTTCGGGAAAAACGCGTTTGAAAAAATGACTCTGAGAAATTATCGATGCTCCGCATTCGAGGTAGAGTACCTACAAAGGCTATAACTTTGAGAGTTCTGCTCCGATCCACTTAAAATTTTGACACAACATTCTTGAAATGATTTACTATAAGATGAATGAAGAAAAAAAATTTCGATTTTGTGACCCTACCCCCCCCCCCCCTTAAAGCAAACTGAGCATGAGGGCAAGAGGGCTTTTGAACAATTTTTGAAAAAATGGGTTAAATGGTCCGATAACGGTGGGATTCAACGGGTTAAAATATTCCACAACAAAATGTAAAATTGAATTTTACTAAAGGTCTTCTAAGACGAAATTTATGAAAAATTAATATTTGTACTGGATTAGTATTTATTATTTAATATGGCATTTGATTAATGTTGCGAAACTTGAATACACTTAAAAAAATTGTGACCCGGTAGCCCAAAACCCATTTGGAGTTTTACTATTCCACATGAGTACTTTCATTTGCAATTGGTTTGGTTTGGGCGTGAGCCAATGACGTGAAAATTGTCGCACTGTGTAATGCGACCATTGATGGCGCCGCGTGATGAATCTGACTCTATCTGCAAAACGGCTGTGGAATCGAAAATACTAGGAATATACTTCCAAAAATTTGACAGTATATTTTTAAAGGCCCATACTTTCGAAATATCAAAAAAAATTAAATTTTTTGAAAATTCTGGACCACCGATGCCCCCTAAAATTCTATGATTTTATTTATCCTACTCTATTTGTATATGAATTTCCAGTATTGTTAAATATATTTAATGTATTGAATAAATAATTATGTAACTACTGCTACCACTACTACTATTAATTCTATTATTTTTGAGTTTAGTATTGCAATAACTGATGCTTGCATTAGTTGCTCTAAAATTATTTGCATTCGTTGTGTCAATGCTTTAGAATTAAATAAATGAAAACGCGATTAATCGGAATGAAGCACGTACTCTTCGAGCGGCTATTCCATATTTGTCTATGCGTCTATGTGTCTATGTGAACATTTATTTGCTTGCTATATTAAATTTCCCTGTCACATCTTTTACAAATTATTTCATGCATTGTTGGTGTTGTTTTCGAATGTGCTCTTTGGCTCATAAAATTTTACGATCGCTTTTTGATTATTTGCTTTTGCCATTTCGGGCCCTTTCGCACAACTTGACTACAGCCACAAATTTCGCTTGCTTGCTTTGCAATAAAATTCGCATAGCTATGAACTGAATCGATTTGTTTGGATTGAATTTGATTTGAAGCTGCTTCAAAGAATATCCTCCCTCTTCCTCAGAACTAAAGCCCAATGAATTTTGGCAAGGATTTGCTCAAATCGTCTACATTGGGGTTTTTCTCGATCCGAGCATAAAATACTAAAAATAAAAAATAAAAATAAAATAAAAATAAATAAATATCCGCGCTTATTCTTATGTAGTAGCTTATTTCTTAATAATCTGCCTTTTGGTTGCTATCCGTTTGTCAACTACGTTTTATGCCCACGCATTCGCGCATAAAGGATAAGACTCCACTTGATTTTCATTCTCTGAATTGTTATCCTGGATTGATTTTAAGATTTTATAGAAATAAAAATGAATACTTGAAAAAAAGATTGGGGGAAAATAAATACTAAATTGCAAAAAAGCATTTCTCAAGCATATGCACTAGTGTGTGTGTGTGCCGAACGCTTTATCTCAGCAAGTTTATTTTTATTGCTTTGGATAAGGCTTTCAATGTCAGCTAGAATGCGACAATACTCATCTATGTATGTATATACACTAGTGTTCGCATAATTAAGTCATCTCAGCTTTTTACAATTATCGCAATATTTTTCAAGCCAAACGTTTTTAAAATTTTCAAAAAAAATTACAAACTTTTTATAAAACTCAAAATAGTTAAAGGAATTTCAATACATAAAACGAAAAATGTTGAGAATTTTCTTCTAAAATACTTTGAAGCGTTGCTTTAATGGAAGCAAATTGAAAAATTAAAATTGTTTTAAATTAAAAGAAAAAAAACTCTACAAATGTTTGGATCATGCAGTTTTATTGCCAACTCAATTCTTGTATAACAAAGTCTTAGTTTACAGTAGCGCGAAATTCGTGTTGAGTTTTGAGAACTTTTTTTGCTTACGATGTTAAAAATTTTCTTCCAAATAAAATACTTCCGAACAGGAGATTTAATGAAAAACAAAATTCAAAATGTTTTAATTAAAAAAAGACATTTCTAAACACGATGGAGTGAATAATGAGATGGCGCCTATCGTGGTCCCGTTACTTTGCCCTCATCGAATTTGACAACTAGTTACGTGATTTTAGCTCCAGTATGGCCAGATTACCATTTCCGTAACTTGATTTAGCATTTTTTTTGTTATTTAGTCTCGGAGTTTTAGTTCTTTCTTCATGATATTTTTCTAGCTGTTCTAATTAAAATGTCATGTTTATAATTTTGTAAAATATACATTTTTTAATAATTATTTAAATAATTCACCCAGTTTTATTTATAAAAAAAAAAAATAAATAATTGGCGCGTACACTTCTGTTTTGTGTTTGGCCGAGCTCCTCCTCCTATTTGTGGTGTGCGTCTTGATGCTGTTCCACAAATGGAGGGACCTACTGTTTCAAGCCGACTCCAAACGGCAGATATTTTTTATGAGGAGCTTTTTCATGGCAGAAATACACTCGGAGGTTTGCCATTGCCTGCTGTGGGGCGATAGAAAAATGTTTTTATTAATTTTGCTTTCACCGAGATTCGAACCAACGACCTCTCTGTGAATTCCGAATGGTAATCACGCACCAACCCATTCGGCTACGGCGGCCGCCCAGTTTTATTTAGCTTTACTTTTTTTAACATCTGGTGGCATTGCCCGCGATTGCAGGTGTTGTTGGTGTTCTTCTGCTTTCGGCAGTCAAATCTCTCTCTCGCTACTGCAGTGTTGCCTAGCTTTGGATATAAAAACGCAATGAAATGCCCATTCAAAGAAAATAACCCAACCAATTTTTATTGAATCACTTAAAGAACTTTGTATGCGTGACAAATTGTCTTTAAAATGTGCGTTTTTTTTTAATAAATGTGTTATGCTTATGTACAATTTAAGTTATGAGTTTTTTTTGTTAAGCGAGACTCTTTTGTGAAGGGAACGACTTTTTTGCTATATTTGAAGTTATGTAACTGGATAAGGTATTCTTTTTGTAAAAATGTCAGTATGGTTTCTTTAGTATTTTCTGGTATTTTGTTGCTTATTTTTACAGTGAATACAACTCTTAATGTCCTATGACTCACTAAGGATTGATGACCGGAAGAAACGATTACACCTCTATGGTTTTAATTCGCATTCAGTAAATTAATTCAAACGCTTTTTAAAATGTGTAAAAAGGTTTTCAATCTTAAGAAGAGTTGAGAGAAGAAGATTTAATATTCTTGCATAACCTTAAATGGAGCCAAAAATTAAATTTGCACTTTCAAATTATCAAATTTTATAAGAGTAAAAAAAATTTCATTAGCACTAAAATCTTCTCAGAGTGACCTTTTTTAACCTTTTTTTGTTTAATAATATAGTTTGTTTTTTAACTTAAAGTTTCGGTAGCTTTAAATTAAAAAAAGAAACAAACACGAAACTTAAAAATTTTTGCATTTTGGGTATAAAAAAGCATTAAATTTATTGTGAAGAGCAAATGGTTGGCAACACTGCACAACTCGGCAAACGTAACGTCACGCACTCTTGATGGGCGCAATCTTCTTTCTATCATTCTTGATTTCTAGAAATATTTTGAGTATGCAACTCAACTCAATTCTAGTATAACAAAGTCTCAGTCGCTGAAAAATTGCTTTGATGCTTGACATTTTTGTTATTTTGTTTACGATGTTGAGATATTTTTTCCACATAAAATACTTCCGAACAGGTACTTTAATGAACAGAACATTAAATATTTATAAATCAAAAATTTTTTTATATTACCTTTATTCATCTAAATTTTTTTTTAATAATACAATTTTTAATAAAAGTTTTTAAAAATAAAATTGAATTAATTTTTATATAATGTTTTTTATTAAACATTTTTTAAATGAACTAATTTTTTTTAGTTAAAAAAGAAAAATATATGTTGAATTAAAAGAAACAATTTATAAAGAAGTTAATTTAAGAAATTTATTAAATTTTTTTTAATTTAAAAAATTAATTAATTTTTATGTTTTTTAATAAATTTTTTATTAAAATAAAATAAAATTAAAAAAAAATTTAGATAGATTTTTATACAATATTTAAAAAAAAATTGATGTAAAAAAATGTTGATTTAAAAAAAAATAATTTTTGATTTGAGCGAGTTGAAAGTTATCCGAAAGTTATAAAAAAAGCATTAAGTATTTATAAATAAAACATTTTTTTATATTACCTTTATTTATCTAAACAATTTTTTAATAATACAATACAATTTTTAATACAAATTTTTAAAAATAAAATTGAATTAATTTTTATATAATTTTTTTTATTAAACATTTTTTAAATGAACTAATTTTTTTTTAACTAAAAAAGAAAAATATATGTTGAATTAAAAGAAACAATTTATAAAGAAGTTAATTCAAGAAATCTATTAAATTTTTTTAATTTAAAAAATTAATAAATTTTTTTGTTTTTTAATAAATTTTTTATTAAAATAAAATAAGATTTTAAAAAAACTTAGATAGATTTTTATACAATATTTAAAAAAAAATTTTATTTAAAAAAAAATTTTGATTTAAAAAAAAATAATTTTTGATTTGAGAGAGTTGAAAAATATTCGAAAGTTATAAGAAGAAGCGTTAAATATTTATAAATCAAACATTTTTTTATATTACCTTTATTTATCTAAAATTTTTTTTAATAATACAATTTTTAATAAAAATTTTCAAAAATAAAATTGAATTAATTTTTTTAATTAAACATTTTTTAAATGAACTAATTTTTTTTAATTAAAAAAGAAAAATATATGTTTAATTAAAAGAAAGAATTTATAAAAAGTTAATTTAAGAAATTTATTAAATTTTTTTAATTTAAAAAATTAATTAATTTTTTTGTTTTATAATAAATTTTTTATTAAAATACAATAAAATTAAAAAAAAACATTTAGATAGATTTTTATATATAAAAAAAATTTAATGTAAAAAAAATTGTGATTTAAAAAAAAAAATTATTTTTGATTTGAGAGAGTTGAAAGTTATACCCTGCCTTAAGATTCAGATTAAAAAAGTGAAATGTTTGAAATTTATGTGAATTTTGTACAAAGTTGTGAAATTTGATTATAGGCCTTTTATTATACAATAAACCTTAAGTTTATAAAATATTAATAAAAAACAAATTTGGCTTGAAAATATTGCGAATACTATAAAAGGACAAAATGACTCAATTATGTGAGCACATGTGTATGTGTGTGGGTCCATGTGGTTGAGCGTGCATGTGTGGCTGTAGTCATGTGGGATTTGGTCTTATTTTTTCTATTGTTTCCTCTTATTGTGTCGCTTTTCGCTGTGTGTGTGGGTGTGCGTTTCGAATACCGCTGCGAGTTATAGGCAGACAGAGAAGCATTAACACAGCCAAACACGTAACTGATAAGAAAATATGGCTAAGCAGATACATTTATTCAAAGCATTCAGACATTTAGTAGCAGAGCCATTCAGGCAGTAACACAGCTACTTAGTCAAATTGTCGTCGGTGAGTCGTAAAAGGCCACTTTGTACAAGTAGACGCAGATATTAGCAGAAAGTGAAATGTCAGTGTCTTGAAATCGTTTGAGCTGGCGCTTATAAGGGATATTGCTTATTAAGCATGAAATTCTCAGTAAATAAAAATGGTATGGGTTAAAATTTATGCAGAGTACGTGATTTAGATAGTTGCTAAGCCGTTGATCCTTGCTAAAGGTCTTTGGTTGATGGCTGAATTTTCTTATATCTATTTTTACGGCTGCAAGCTTTCAGGAATTGCCCTAATATACCATTTCACTAATTTTAATCTTTCTTTCTATATCTTGATTTTGTTCTTGATCCCAATTCAAATTAACTTTCTGCGTGCTTGAGACTTTTCCGCTTATAGTAAGTGCACTTTTTCATAAAAGCGTTGTCTTTAACATAAATTCTCATTTGTATGTGCCTGTTGCGGGCATGAACCCCTCCGACCATACTCTGTTCTTTCTTTTTGATATCATTTTTGAATATATCAGCTGACATTTCACTGACTCCCGGGGCTTTGTTATTCTATAATAACGTCGGGAAGTGAGATATAAATTCCGTCATCAACTATACAGGATCGGTGTCACCTCCTGTGTAGGATCTCTGGCCAATTTACTGGAAGAGTGATCCTGCAATTAGCGCTATTCATGGAATAATAAAGTTCTATCGAGCTTGCTTCGCAAAAGACTGAGGCGCAAGGCCTAATGATAACCACATCAGTTTGGCTTTAGGCCAAGTACAGTAACAATCAATCAGTCATGCACACAAAACTAAACACGGAAAAAGGATTGACATTCACCACTTCTTTTTTGTGGATTTAAAGACGTCTTCAAAGGCACGCATAGTAGTTGCCTAAGTTCCACGATATCCCCGCAAACCTAATACGGCTACTCAAAATGACGTTCAGTATGTCCGTATGGAGAAATACCTTTCCTCCCATTTCACAACAAGCTTTGAAAATAATAAAGGACTTTCTTTGCTTGCGAAGCAACGCTGTCACCTTTAGTAATGTCAGCTTAGAAGCTCAAAGAAGAATCTCACTTTGCAACGAGTGCTATTTTGTACTGAGGTGCTTGGGTGAGGGCAATCAATAGCTTATTGTGTTGAGTGGGGTGCAGGGGTGGTTTTAGAAGTAGTTAAGACTAATCCTATTGACTGGGACTACTACCATTAAACGTATTACCTTAGGTACTGTTGAACCTAGTTGTTCCCTGCCTCGGGTAGGAAATTGGTTGAAATCCTAATATTTTTAGTGAATTTTCCATTTTGCGGACACATTTCATAATATCTGCAACAGGGGCATTCTTTATTTCATTCGGATCCATTTGATCTCGATGAAAGATGTGCAGTCTTGTTTTTGCCAAGTCAATACAGTTACACAAGATATGTTCTATGGTTTCGGACAGAGTCTACACTCTGTCTCATTTCCAATGTGAATTTTTGATAGTGACCTATTTAAGTAATAGTGACCTATGAGAAAACCAACTATTTTCCTGATGTATACTTTACGCATGTTGTGCAGTTCCTTAATGTAGGTAGAGGTGTTTATAAGCCTTTTGGCTTGGCGGAGTTCTTATGTAGCTTGCCAATGGGTAATTCTTTGAGTATTCTCTCAACTATTTGCCCTGTATTTAACTCCTGCTCGGTTGATACCACAGTATGGTTCTGGACCATGAAAATCTGCTACCGAGGCCGTCGTAGCGAGTTCGTCAGCAATGTAATTACGTTTTATTCCAGAGCGACCCGGAACCCAGCAAAGTACAATTTTATTTGTTGAAGTTTGCTGAGGTTGTTAAGGTATTCGTACACTAGTTTCGAATCCAGATCGACTCAAGACGCTCGCAGTTCCCATTCGTCTCGGTTTGAGATTATGGTTTCAAAACTACGTTCAAAAACACATTCCACACATCGAATCATGTACGAGTAATCTGTGAATGAACAAATTATACTCTGATCCGTCATCTCTGTTATGATACTTGTGTGACCCAAACCAAGAAGATCTTTCCCAAGTAATATTTGCATTTCTTATGCACTTCTGGCTGCACATTTTTTAAAGAAAATATTCAGGATAGTCCCACTATCGCTTCCATCAGTGGGACAGTTGTTGACGTAATTATTTATTGCCAAGCAGACTTGGCTTTGAAAACTGTCAAGTAGTAGTTGCTCCACTATGCCAACATTTTAATGCGGTATTTCTTGTATTAATCATCCATTAAGGTGTCAGAACTCAGTATTAGCCAACATACTGAAGATTTTCTGCAAATATAATAACATTTAGAGATTGGGCAACTTTTATTTTTCATTCTTCTTAGTGATGCACTCGAGCTTATCATCGACTCGAGGATGGGTCTCAGCCTTCATGATTAAATAATTAATCTGCTAAGTGTCCTGCTTTTCTAACTCTTTTGTAATGCTATAATGTTTGTAATTCTCTTTTCTGGCTTCTTCTACTGCAAAAATATATGAATGAAAACAAACAAAACATGAAACCAACAGTCTCTTCA
>JAYXIM010017976.1:0-63138 GCA_037575425.1 Anastrepha fraterculus | reverse complement strand
AAGTAGATATGACTCTTCAATGTTTAACATACCCACTCTTTTTGAATCTTAGTTGGAACTCTGAATAAATAACAAAAATCGTAGTATTTTGATCCATATAACCTAAACCGATTTAGTTTAGTTTTATTGAGCCATACACAGCACTACGGCCTTTTATGTGGTCTAATGTACATGACCGCAAGCCTATAATAGAAGGCTTCTAATGCATTTGAGCACTTCCTGAGCTTTCTTGATACATATGAGCAGTGCATTTAGAGTCACGAGATGAGTGAGTCTTCGTCTTGCGATAGCTGTATAGTCGCAGTGCATGCGCTCTGCTACCCATTCTAATTAGAAGGTGTTGCTCGCTCGTAGGGTACTGAGAATAGTGAAACATTTCTCAACGGGTTTAGATAGTAAGGCGTTTTTCAATAGGTGCGCTTCAACTTTTTTCCGATAGGGAGGGCGAACGACGCAATATTTTTTATTTTTCGCTTGTCATTTGTAAACTTCATTAGTATACATTTCATCATGGAACGCTACACACTTGAGCAACGATTGCAAATCGTGCAAATTTTTTATTAAAATAATCGTTCTGTTGCTGCTACTTGATCCAGATTTTTTCCAAAAAATCATCTTCAGTGATGAAGCTCACTTTTGGCTCAATGGCTTTGTCAACAAGCAAAATATGCGTTACTGGGCAGAAAGCAATCCACACGTGATTCATGAGGCACCGTTGCATCCCAAAAAAATTACTGTTTGGTGCGGTTTACATGCCGGCGGCGTAATTGGCCCATATTTTTTCGTTGACGAGAACGATCGCCATGTTACTGTGAATGGAAATCGATACCGCGACATGATAAACAATTATTTTTGGCCGCAATTGAATGGTATGGACTTAGACGACATGTGATTTCAACAGGAAGGGGGCACAAGCCACACAGCACACGCTACAATTGATTTGTTGAAGAGTAAGTTCGATGAGCGCATTATTTCCAGAAATTGATCGGTCGAATGGCCGCCGCGCTTGTGTGATTTGACGCCTCTAGACTATTTTCTTTGGAGTTATGTGAAGTCATTGGTCTACAGTAACAAGCCGGCGACGATTTGTGAGCTCAGAGCCAATATTGAACGCGAAATTGCTGGAATTTCGGCCGATTTATGCAAAAGAGTGGTCGAAAATTGGGTTCAACGATTGGACTTCGTAAAACGTGCACGCGGTGGTCATGCAAAAGAAATCGAGTTTCATACTTAAATGTATATGTTCAAACTCAATAATAAAAAAAAAAATTAGTTAAAAAAGTCAAACCGTTTGTGTTTTATTAAAAAAAAAAGGTGAAGCGCTCTTACTGAAAAACGCTTTATTAGTGAGACTGCAATGCTCATAAGGCTGCCTAGCTAGCTGAAAAAAAATATAGATGTGCTTCAAAGTAGTATGTCGTCTAAAGCATTCTCGACCACATATTTCTATGTCATAGATCTCCGCTTGATTTGCTGGATAACCGCCCTTTGGTATCGATCTTTTAAAGTTCAGCCCAAAGACACCCGCACCAGTCTTACCATCCGCAAGCTTTGACCCATTTATGTGTAAACCGATTTAGGGTGACGCTTTCCTCTAAATTAATTCTATGCCTCTATGCAATGCGTTTTTCTAAAACACTTTTTTTGCCAGAAATGTGTAAAGGCCGCCCTCTAGTGCGCAAACCTGAATTGCTACGAATGAATGGACGTTCCATATGAGGGTGATATCAAGATCTGATAATCTGATCATGGATCAAAAGATCAAAAACATGTGAGTGATTTCATGTCAAATGACGCAAGCATTTTGAGGATAATAAGAATTAATACGAAGAAACCTGAACAAAGTTTGAAAAACCTTTAATAATTTTGAGATTTATTCGATGTTGAGAATTTGTAATAATTTTAGTTAGTCAAAGTCAAATATCTGCGGTTAATTTTAACATTTTTGCAAATGTTGTTTGTTTTTTTTTGTTGGAGAATAAAATACAGGGTGGGCCATATAGCGTTTGCTTTCTGAGCCACCTATTTTTTTGAGAATGGTAACACAAATGACATGTCAAACGTGTTGATAATTTACTTAATGGTTTGACATTTACGAAATGGGACGCTATACGCTTGAACGAAATTGGGAAATATTGAAGACCTATTTCCAAAGTGGTGAGTCTTCTTCTTCTTCCGCGGATACAGTAAATGGCGAGCGTTACCGTGACATGCTCAACGAGTTTTTGTTTCCAAAAATTGAAGAGGATGACAGGGACGACATTTGGTTTCAACAAGACGGTGCAACTTGTCACACTGCCAAAGTTACACTCGATCTTTTGGCTACCGTTTTGTGATTTAAGCCCGTTGGACTATTTTTTGTGGGTTATGGATAAATGCTATGCGAACCATCCAGAGACGATTGATGCTTTAAAACACGAAATCGAAGTTGCCATTCATGAAATTGGAGCCCAAACAATCGAAAATGTGCTTAAAAATTGGGTTGTGCGAATGTCCTACTGTAAAGCCAGACGTGGCAGTCATTTGAATGATATTATTTTTCATTCATAAATGACAATGTTCAATCTTTAAAATAAAAAAAAAGTTTGCAAAAATATTAATTAGTTTTTTTTTATAGCCGATTCAAAAAGCAAATTTTACATGGCCCACCCCATATTAAAAAAATTAAATTTCTGCAAGAAATTTTTACATTTTTGATGAAAATGTTTATGATAAAATAAGTTTTTTGTCATTTTTGAATTTTTTTATTGTTGTTATTTTTTGTTTTTCATAGCTGAGACCGTGCTCAGTAACAAAGTGCGTTTCATAATAATAAGATACCCCTAATTTTTCAAAGTATTTTAATTTATATTTATATTTATACGCTTTAAGCACGTTGGTGTTGTCGAATTGGCGAGTGTTGGCATAAGCTCTTCTGACTAAAACACCCCAAATGTTTTCTATGGGGCTTAGATCCGGAGAACACGCTGGCCAGTCCTTAGTTTCTATGAAACAATCGGTCAAATGCCGCCTTGTTTTTCTGCTTACGTGGATTCGGGCGTTGTCCTGCTGAAAAACGAAGGACTTTTTTCGGTTATCCTGAATAAAAGGAAGGAGACTATTTTTTAAAACGTTTTTGAAGTCCCCAATATTCATTCGCGATGATGTAAATGCATCCTAAACCGTAACAGAACCTCCACCGAAGTGACGCTTGGAAAATAAGAGGGGGCTCTTGCGCAAATCTCTCCAATAATTTAAAAAACCATCAGGTCCATCCAGGTTCTATTTTTTCATCCGAAAATATAGGGTGATTTTTTAAAAGCTATAGGAAAGTTTTTCAAAAAAACACACGTAAAATTCAGAAAAATGCATGAAACTTTAATTTAAATCGATAGTACAGTCCATATAATTTAATGTTTGAAGATTATTTCATGCAAATGTTGACCGCGACTGCGCTTCAAATGGTCCATACGTTTAGTCCAATTTTGGCATACTCTTTCCAATGTTTCGGCCGGTAGCTCACATATAAATGCTTTAATGTTGCCTTCCAATGCATTAATTGAAGCAGGCTTTAACATAGTCCCACAAAAAATAATCTAAAGTCGTTATATCGCACGATCTGGGTGGCCAATTGACAGGTCCCGAACGTGAAATAAAATGTTCACCGAACTCGCCTCTCAACAAGTCCCTTGTTACGCGTGCTGTAGCATGTGGCACCGTCTTGCTGAAACCACATGTCATGCAAGGCAAGCTCTTACACTTTGGGCAAAAAAAGTTGGACATCATTTCACGGTAGCGCTTACCATTCACAGTTACGTTACGATTCGCAGCATCTTTGAAGAAGTACGGTCCAATGATATCTCCAGCCCATAAACCGCACCAAACTGTCACATTTTCTGGATACATTGGTAGCTCTTTCAATTCTTCTGCCTGATCTTCACTCAAAAATCGACAATTCTGCTTATTTACTACCTATTGATCCAAAAATGAGCTTCGTCGCTGAACACAATTTTTCGATAAAAAGTGGATCTTAAACTTTCTTAACAGAACACGCATGTTTATAAGAAAATTCAATGATTGCAAGCGTTGTTCGTTTGTAAGACGATTCATTATTAAATTATGTACCAAACTGAAGATGTTTGACAGTGAAACAAAACACGAAACGTGCGTCAGCAGTTTAAACCAACTGTTTCAAAAGATAATAGCTAAAAAATCACCCCTTATAACCTTTTTAAAAAATAATATGCAATTAGGCAACACTAAAAATATTCCAAATATCTTACCTTGTCCCAGTTGGTGTCTAGGTGTTTTTCTGCCTATTTTTGATAATTTTAAATGATTGCACCTCTGTAATGTGCGCCAAACTGTTGATTTTGAAACCTTATTTTGAACAACAGCGGCCAAGTTGGTGCAAGACTTAGTCGAGTTAGCTATTCTTATGATTGTTCAGCACCTTCTATCTCTTCAGAAGCTTATTTTTGGGTAGTATCTTATCATTGTGAAACGCCGAAAAAACTAACAAAAGTGCAGCTTCTTGGAAAATGATAACGGTTCTACAAAATAGAGTGAGCTTTCGCACCAGAAACAATTGATGGAAGTCTTAAGTATATAACTGTTAAAATGACGCCAAATAAAAGCTACTCCGGAAAGTAAAAGCGAGCTTATGTTAGTTCAGAAATTGTATACCAAAGGTTTCTTATGATTATGAAACGCACCTTACTTGAAAGATTCATAATCGAATTCCCATAAATTTTGGACTTACATATATCCAAAAACGTATCGAAAATCAATGGAAAATTAGTTAAAAATACTGTTCTAGGGAATCGTGCCCGTATGTAGTCGCATATTAATTACTTCTGTGTGCAAATCGCTCGAAGCGTTGCTGCCTACTTTAGTAAGCAGATATGCCGTATCTACCAGTGGAAAATTTATGAGAATGCCACTACGAGAGTTTCAGAGATTACTGAGAATGAAATAAAAAAAATTGGGGGGGTATGTTTTAAAAAAATGCAAAAATAAAAAAAGGAAATTAAAAAAAAAGTTTAGCAAAAAATTGTATATTTTTACAAAATATTTTTTTAAATGGTATTTTTTATTCTAAAAAATTATAAAAAAATTTTAGTAGTTTAGAGTAAAAATTTTAGAACAAACAATTTTATATATTTCTAAAAAAAATTTTTTAAGTAGTATGTTATTTATTTTCCTACAATTAGTGGGTGTGTTTTTCAAAAATCCCAAAAAAAAATGTTTCACTCAAATTTTGAGCAAAAAATTTATCTTTATCAAAAAAAAAAATCCAATAAATAATTCTCGCCAATTTTTTGAGTAAAAAAATTTTATATTTTTACCAAATAATTAATGTCATTGCGGCCTCGGTAGTCTAGCGTAAGTGCACCAGCCTGCCATACCAGAGGTTGTGGGTTCGAATAACACGTAAAGTACGGTCCTCGTACTTTTCCAAGTTTATACACAAAAAAAATCTCATTCCTCAAGCACAAAAACTCATCCTTTCCATTTTTACTGCCGCATTTTTTGCATTGTGGCTGCTAAAACAAGCAAAAACAAACAGTTACACATTGCATCAGTGGCACCAGCAAGAGGAAGCGGGAGACCGCGGTAATAGCGCAGACACACCACATTTAGCGAAGTCCTCAGCCATTTGTGTGATCCTTCTGCCAGAAAAATGTGAAACACAGATGGCGCTCCAAGCAGTAAGAAGGCGTTGTTCCTAAGCAACGACAGGTGGGCATTTCCACTTAGGAATGGTAGCGGCAGGCTAATCACCTTCCCTGTCAGAAATGAAATAGATTAACGAAACCAACGCAAGACAAGTCATGTCGAGGCTCTATGCTCCCGAGAGGGTGAACAAGGAAAAAAATTAGTGCTATTACCCTGAAAAATTAAAAAGAAAAACTGTAACTAAAATCCTAGTGCATGTGTTCTTCCAATATTTTTATATGTTTCCTAAATAATTAATTTTATTACCATAAAAAATTTAAAACAACTTAAAAAAAAACATGCAAAAAACAATTTCGAATAAAAGATTTTTATTTTTTTCTAAAATAATTTTTCAATCGTATATTTTTATTATCCAAAAAATTAAAAAAAAAATTATAAAAAAATATTAGTGGGTGAGTTTGTCAAAAAAGCCAAAAACAAAAAAATTTTATACTTTTTCAAGAACAATAAACTTTATTATGCCAAAAAACTGGACAAAAAATTATGAGAAACATCTTAGCGGGTGTGTTTTAACAAAATGGAAAAATTGTCACAAAGATTGTTTACAACTTTCAATTAAAAAACCAAATTTATAAGACGGATCAAAGATATTTCTTTCTAAAAAACGATACCAAAATTTTCAACTTTGTATGAATCTCAAAAATATTAGGTATGGGAATAAGTTTCCACCCTCGTAAAAGAGGTGTCGCTGCTGATACTATTTTTGTGTTCGCTCTAGTAAGATACTGGGGGTTTGAAGGTGTATAATAAGGATCCTCTTTTATTTGACATCAAAAATGTCTACGTTCGCCCCGAAAAAACAGTATTTGCGGGAAGTCATGCTTCATTAATACCTCTTAAAAAAAGTGCAGCTGAAATGCGACGTATATTGATCATTATTTACGGCAAACACGCTCCCTCAAAAACAACTTGTAAAGATTGGTATCCAAAGTGGCAATTTCGACGTGAGTGATAAAGATCGCGATCTGGTGGGATCAGAAAGTGTCATCTATCATGAACTCCTTTAACCATCTGAAACCATCATAGGCGATCGTTACCGACTGCAACCAATGCGTTTGAATGGAGCTCTCAAAAAAAAGGGGCCGGAATGGGGAGGTAGACATCAAAAACTGATTTTGCTGCATTGTTGATTCGGTACAGAAATATTTAGAGGGACTAAATTGGGAAATCTTGCCCCACCCGCCGTATCTGTTCCGATCAATGCAGTCAGCCCTTATTGCAGAGCGATTCTTAGGAGAGCATCGCAAACTGGCTCAATGAATGGATGAAGTCAGAGGAACCCGTATGCAGCCTGAAAGTTGGAGTAAAGTTGTAGCTTCCAGTGGCACATACTTCACATAATATCAAGTGTTATTTAATTGTTTAAATAATTCGTAACTTTGGCTAAGCAAGGACGGAAACTTATTCCGATACCCGATACATTTTTTTGTTTTTTTTATTTTTTCAGTGTACTTCTTTTTATATTCAAGCCTTCAAATACAACAATTTTCAGAAAAATTGACGACAATGTCCAAAACGTGGCATGTAATTACTAATAAGGACACTTGGAAATATATTTTTAAGGTTTTACAATGTAATTTCACTCAATATTTCGATGACTTTCTACTTTCAAAACGGTGCTTGAGTGCTACATACTTGAGAAGTGCCAGACTGGCACTTCAACCATTTCACCTATTTCTACTGGCAATAATTTCGCAATTTTTGATTGTCATTTGTTGATTTGATGGGGAAAATACAAAATTTTATAAGTTAAAATAATTGACTTTAAAAAATGCTCTACGGCATCTCGGTAGAGTTTGAGTTCATTTCTTGCAGATTTACATCGCAAAGCTTAACACTTTCAACTTTTTTACTGAATCATTACATACATATTTATTTCACATTGCCTCATACATATCGCTATTTATGTATCTTCATTTTTTTTCTACTTTTCTCAGCTACTGTCGTCTGGTCACCTCGCTGCTTCTTTGCACGTGACGATCTCATTGTGCTCGAACAATTGGATCAACTCAACTATAAACTGTGCCCAGAAAGCACCGAATATCTAAACGACCATTACCTGCGTCGGGTGCTACGCGCGTTGGCAACACAACATGCCGCCTCTCTAGCACTCGAAGTCAAAGAAGGCATCTGCATAGGCGACATCTATCCGCAATTACAACAGGAGGTCACAGTATCACCACAAGTACCCTGGTATACCGTCGGATTGCGTGCCATACTCACTGTAGTGAAATCCCAATTGACAACTCAAACACCCGCTTTACGGACAGCAGTTGAGTCGCGCCTACCGGATGTTGTTAAAAGCGTCTACGAAATGACTAACCGTTCGACTAAATATCGAAATGTGCTCTGCCATCGCGACATTTGGCGTGGTAATATCTTGTACAGCGAAACCACTTCGGCTACTTCAAGCACCAACAATAGTTCTGTCATCTTTGTGGATTATCAAACTGCGCGCTATTGCCCACCAGCCATCGACGTGCTCTTCACACTGTTCATGAATCTAGATAAGGCCACGAGAAAAGCCAAAGAACTGGAATATTTGTGTTACTATTACGACTTCTTACAGCGCGACTGTAGTGCCAATGGGTTTGCAGCAGCTGATCAGGTCGCTTATTCGGAGTTGCTTGCTTCTTATCGGGAGTTTCAGCTGTTTGGCTTGTTTTATAGAGCCATTGCCACTACTATTTTGAAAGTTCCTAGGGAATGTGTGACCAACGAGTACATGCATGTGGACCGCACTGCCATGGTATTTAAGCTGATGGCTGAGCTACCCGAACTGCGAATATGTTTGGAAGAACGCATTCAAGAAATGATAGATTTAATTATAGAACAAAAAGTGTAAGACACTATGCAGGTTTTAATAGTTTTAGAATCTAAGACACACTGCAGCTATCCAAAGATAAATAACGATAAGAAAATGTTGCACATTCTAATGACGACTAGTAATAAAATTGAAATGTTTAGATGTGCGAAAAAGAGTTGAGTTTTATTTGTATTTTTTTCAGATATGACATAACTTAGTTACGCAATTAGGACATTTAAGGAACTAACACCTTAATCAAGTTCAGTCTACCGTACAGGAACTCAACTAATAATTATGCAAATAAAATGTAAAATTGTGCTGGTCTCTCCAATGAGGAACGAAGACGAAACCAATTCAAAAAAAATGGCAGACCAATTTTTTGATGAGTAAATTCAAAACAAAAATCATTAATGAAAATGTATTCCTAATAACTAATAACAATTTTGGGGTCATCAAAATCAAACCACACCGGACCTTTTTTTTTTGAAAATATACCTATTCAATAGCAAAACCCTCGCTGTGTTTTTAAAAGTTAGCTCGATTTTTTTTTTTATAGCGTTTTGAAGTTTTCTATTTTCATGAGATTTTGGAGTTTTACCTGTACGCTAAATTTGACTTATAAATCGACCATTGTTTGATTTAATCGATTTATTTTGTCATAGCTTGATGCAGAAATTTCGTACATGTACAAATAAACTTATTTTGAGAAGAACCTATATCTCAATACGCAATTTTGAATACCAAAATTTCGAAAAATTGTATGTTTTTACCATTTTTTATTGTAATTATGAAAATAATTAAAATTTCTCTCTATTTCTTCTACCAAAAATGTTGCAAAATGTACTAAAAAAGTCATTTATAAGATAAAAACATAAAACTGAACTTTAAGTTTGTTATTTTCTAAAAAAATAAATTTTTAACAAGATTTTTCTTCATAAAAATAATTTTTTTATACTCTGCTTTAAATTTTTTTTTTAATATCTAAAAACTCTGTAGGTAAAAATATTAAATAGATTAAGTAAAAAGAATATAGACTTGAATTCTTATAATTTTTTTTTTATTAAAATAAAGAATTTTTACGTACTAAAACCTTAGAAACGAGCTCTTTTCGACAATGATTGAATTTCAACATCATCATTATCAGAGTAATCAGATTCATCAGTAAAGAATTCCATGCCTGTCTCTTCTTCTTCTACCTCATATTCTTTTTCCTCCTGGTTACTCCATTTTCCTTCATTTTCTTCCTGGTCGTATTGAAAAATATGTTTACTCGACCAACATATTTCGGCTAGTATGGCACCTGGAGCTCGTTTTCCTCGGTATCTTGACTCAAATGGCATCGCAGTTTGATGGTAGCGCTCTCCTTGCTCATCTGATTCTGTCGACAATTGTTGACTAAAATAGTCCAAATGTTGGTGAAGAAAGTGAATTTTTAGCGACATATGAACCCCAATTTTGGAAAAAGCATCTAGCATTCGTCGCACAGATTCTTTGTAATTTGGAGAACGATGTTTGCCTAAAAGTCCAACTATTATTTCTTTTAACGATTCCCACGCAACGATTTCATTATTTATTAGGACCCTGTTAAAGTCTTCAGACTTTACCAATTTGCGAATGTCAGGACCATTTAAAACGCCTGAAAGAAATTAAAAAAAATATGAAAAAATATATATACAAATAAATGATATATATGTGTGCATCTGGAAATAAATGTATCTCAGAATCTCACCATTTTTCAATTTTGCATCACTGATCTTCGGAAAAATGTCACGTAGGCAGGAAAACCCCTCATCCTTTTTAGCAACAACCATCAGGAAATTTTTCACAATTCCTAGCTTGATGTGAAGTGGTGGCAAAATTATTTTTTTGGATGATACAAGTTCCTTGTGAATTCTATTGGCGTCTTTCTTTTCACTTTCATCTCTCATTTTCCAATCGTTTTTTTGGTATTGATCCCCTTTGTAACGACTATCCCAATCACACAAAAAACACATGTGTTTAATGTAGCCAACTTGAAGACCGGTAAGCATAGCAATCACCTTCAAGTCACAACATACACGCCAATTGTGATTTCGATAATCGACCAATTTTAAAAAAAATCTCATGAAAATAGAAAACTTCAAAACGCAATAAAAAAAAATCGAGCTAACTTTTAAAAACCCAGCGAGGGTTTTGCTATTGTGTAATTAATATCTTTTACAAAAAAACTTACGGAATCACGATATTTTCTGGTTAGGGATGTTTAGAGCTAATTATGCTTCCAATTCTTCGGTTTCGCTGTCAAATCATGTTGGTCTAGATTTTTCTTTAACAAAGAACCACTTCAAGCTATTTCTAAATGAATTGTTGAACTAAATTCTAAGTACAGAGTTCGGCACTCGAAGTGTAACCAACCAAAGAGGCCATGAATTTAATTTGGAAAATTACTTTTATTCAGTTCAAAGTAAAAAATATGTTAAAATAATACAAAATTAAGAATCAATTTACCTTTGCTCGGTATGGCCAGCTTTTGTCTTGACTATGGCCTTGAGATGGTCCAGAAACGAGTCGTATGCTGCCCGAATGTGATTTGCAGGTTTTTTGGCCCACTCGAGGACAATGGCTTTTTTCAGCGGCTTGAGACTGGTGAAAATTTAAGTTCGGACCTGGCTCTCCAAAATGGCTCAAAGAATATAATCCAACGGACTCGCGGCTGGTGAATTTGCGAGCCATTGTGTGGACGTTATGAAGTTCAGAACGTTATTTTTTAACCATTCTTGGTTCACTCGAGCTTTGTGAGACGGTGTCGAGTCCTGTTGAAACCAACGGCAGACCTCTAGAATACTTCCCCGATAATATTTCGCATTTACCTTGATGCTAGGCTCGATGAAAACGAACGGGGAGCGCCCATCTGCGGTTACAGCGGCCCAAACCATTACCCGTGGCGGGTGCTGCCTCCTGGTGGCCAAACGATGACTCAAATTCTCATATGAACGGCCGTTCAAATAACCCTATCGTTTTGGGATTTTACGAATTGCTCAATTTGAAAAATGTTTTCGGTAGAAAACACAATTTTCGGATATTGACCGCTTTCGGCCAAGCGAAGCAACTCCTTCGCTCTCTCAAGTGTGACTTGTTGCTGCTTTGGTGTGAGATCGTGCGTCTTTTGGATCTTGTAAGGTTTGCATCTTGAAATCATTTTCCAGTATGCGACGGTTTCTACTGTCAAATATTTTCAGTTCTTTCGCCATTTGATTGATACTTCGTCGTGGATTTCGCTCAAGTCGCTTCTTCACTTTTTGAACCATTTCACATGACGTTGCAATCTTTTCATGACCACCTCCAAGACGTTTCTCGATGCTACCAGTATCATTGTAACGAGTAATGGTGCGAGCAACAAAAACTTTATTGACTTTAAGGTGTTCGAGCTCACGAACAATCGCTGGTTGTGATTTTCCAGCCAAATATAACGCAATCACACGATTACGTTTGAAATCCATTACTGATTTTCTTTTTTCGCATTTACTCTCGGATAAATGCTTCGCGCGCTTGTAAACAATACTGTGGACTGCCATTTAGCCAACTAATAGATGCCTGTGCATCAGCAGCGTGAGCGGTCTGAATTTCGTTACACTTCGAGCGCCGAGCCCTGTAATAACGCGAATAGTTTTTTTAGACGATTGAGTCGTGCATTTTTTTGAAGATTGAAAGGAGTTTTGGTTACCATAAATATTGCTTTGTAGTGAAAAAAATTAATATCGAAATTAATTAAATCAATTTGTTTCATTCAAAATTTCCGAGTACTGACTCAACTGAAATATCCACGGTATAGCCGTAGTTTTTACAATATTTGGAACATTTAGACTGATCTGGTAAAAATTTCAATTCTGTCGTTGTTGTTAGTGTAGCAGCAAAAACTTTCCCAATATATGTACGAGGAATGCTGCTGGATCGGGGTCGTTCCATTAACATAGAACTGCCTACTGTGGGAATACTTTTCATATATTTTGCTTCATATATTTTGCTATAACTTATCGAAAACCTAATAAGCCTGATCAAGTTACGGAGAAAGAATGGGAAATTAGTGCTCTTGTAATATTACCGAGCCATGGAGAAAAGATTTTTAGAGGCGCGGCCAAGATCGGGCCGCTAACCGGCTCTCAGCGAATTTGAACGAATCAGCTGATAGGCTGCCATCACAAGGGGCATGGCAACGGTTTATTTATGAAAAAACTGCGATTGTGTTAGTGATCAGCAAAAAAAAAATCAACATCGCCTTGCTCAATGATCGGTCTGAACAACGACTGATTCGACGAGTGTATGAATGCTTGTGAAATGAGCGGGCAGAATTCTGCTGCCGAGTTTCATATGACCTGGCAGCCGAAGTTTCTCTCACAATTTGGTTTTTCACCGTAGCTAATGACCGAACTTGAAATCTATGGCCGAACCTGGTAATCTATATTTGGTTACCGGACAAGCGCTGAAGATTCCCTATTTTTTTGTTGTTGTTTTTTTATTTTTTTTCACATTTTTCTTAAATCATTACACCTCATTTTCTATTAAGCTCTGCGACAATTTTCAGGCAACCAAAGAAAACTCGGATTTGGCATTTTCTAAAAATACGCCTAGGCCAGAGTAAGTCCAAAGCTGCATTTGTAAAAGTTAACTCGAATTATGCTCCATTTTACTTCTATTTTCCACATAATTTTTGAGGTCGAATAATATCAACAAACAAAAAAAAACATCGAATATTCACTAAAACATCAAATATATTGAAGAGATATTGACACTGCCTTAGATCAAAACTTAAGAATTCGAGTTATCCTGTTTTTTGTGAAAGCATTCATTTTATAGAACAATTTAAAACAATAAAAACAAAAACATATTATATTTCAGATTTTAGTTTTAACGATGAAGGGATGGCCCGCAGTTCTTTCGTTGCATTCTCTTTGTCCCCTTCCACGAAGTGGTAACTTCAGCTTGGGAAACAAGAAAAAGTCGCACGGGGCCATATCAGGTGAATGCGGTGCTTGCACGATGGTATTTACTTGGTGTTTGGTCAAATAATCCAGCACAATTTGGGCTCGGTGCGTTATCATCATGGAAAATCCAAGAACTGTTTGCCCACATTTCCGGCCGTTTGTGACGCACAGCATCTCTCAAACGCTTCAAAACGGATAAATAATATTCCTTATTGACTGTCTGATCCGATATAAGGTACTCATGGTGCACTACGCCTAGGCAATCGAAGAAAACAGTCAAAATCACCTTCCCGGTACTCTCTGATCATAGGGTATACGTACAGATACCAGCTGCGAATTCACTTTTCTTTCGCAGAAAAAAAATCACGATCTGAAGTTCATTTAATCTTTACACTTTTCCTTTTTTCTTCCTATTGTTAAATATTCTGCCACTATCGGTATTACTATTCAGCTAGCCAGCCCTTGTATTAACTACTCTATCAAATTGTCTTATCTGATAGTCGCTTTTATCAGATGCACTCTCTTAATTATTATCATATATTGGCAATAAAAAAATGAGACAAAATTAATACGAGTAATTGTTGAAAGCGCTTACTGCTTATTTCCTATAAATTCGTATATTTACGAATCGCTGCAACAACAATATACCCACTTGCATGCTTACACACATGCAAAAACTCATACGAGATTAGTATAAGGAACGAACAGACTACACATTGTCGTGATTAGTTGCTATTTGAGTGCCGCAGTGAGAAGATGCGATCGTGAGTGCACATTCGCTTTTCTATTACAACAAATTATTCAACGAAGAGCAAAGCATTATTGATTGTAATTTAGTTGTAGTTGGTTATCACTTTTAATTTATTAATAATTCAGCTGAAATAAAATCAAATATGAGCCCTACTTCGGCACTCCAACGCGCTCAAACACAAAATGAGCTCTTCTCACACGCGGAAGTGGCGGAAATACTGAACAATATGTTGCAATCGGAATCGGCTGGTCTCTTGGTGGCGTACGAAGTGGTGTCGGAGTGCGGTCCAACCGGTTACTTGGGTGAATATTTTCACTTACAGCTGAAGTATAAAATTGGTGAGGTGAGTGTGGGATTAGACGTAAATTTGAAGATAAAGGGTACTTTGTAATGTTAAATTTTACAATTTAAAAATTGTGCGCTTTTTAATCTAAATCTCTGGGTGTTTTCTTCACTATACAAAATGTAGTCTTCTTTATTTAGAGGAAATGCAAAGTACCGCCAGAAAACAAATTATGAAAAATCAATGCATTGTTTGATGCATTGAGAACTTACACTTTATTATATCAAAATTCAATACGCTATAAAACTGCGTACCGGAGAGTTTTCAAAAGATTCTGATAAAATGGGTACGAAATTTTGTTGAATTTGGAAAAAAAATATGGTCGTGAATTTATATGGTTTTTGGAGGAGAATGAACTGTATTTTCATAAAAAAATTATTAAAATTAAAATTAAATTTTCATAAAAAAATTAATAACACGTTCTCGGACGTGAATGCTATAGTATTCATTTTTATAGTGATGCAAAATGACGTGAATGCTACAGCATTCAAATTTTACAGCCAATTTTTGTTTATTTAATTTCATGTAACCTTAAGCTTTTGTAATTAATATACATTTCAAAGTAATGACCAATTGGTTCATTAAGTACTTTCCTATTATTTTATTTGTTCTCCCTGTATTTACAAATTTCCTTAAGCCGGCACATTGAGTAAACTAGAAGTGTAATACTTGACGTGAATGCTATAGCATCTATATTTCGTAGAGTTCTCAGAGAGAGCTGACTGTATCACTGCACACTTTTTTCTGAAAATTTCCCTGTCTTTCAACAATGTGCATTCAACTCCTTAGACATTTCAACTTATTACAAACCTAACTTACCTAACTTAACCAAACAAAATCTGTACACGTAGTTTTCACAAACACTAAAATACAACATATACCACTATACATAGATGATCAACAGGTCCCATACTCAAACTATGCGAAGTACCTAGGTATGACACTTCACTGCAAACTTCGATGGAAAGAGCATGTCAAGAAAAAGAGGCAAGAATCGGACATCGAACTCAAAAACATGCAATGGCTTGTGGGTAGCATATCAGCTCTCACGATAGAAAACAAGCTGTTAATTTACAAGCACATACTAAGGCCAGTATGGAGTTATGGAGCGCAGCTAAGGGGGTGCACCAGTCAAAGTACGGTGCATTGTCAAAGCACCATGGTACTGCAGAAGTTCCGACATTGAGCGCGACCTTAAAATAAACTCCGACAACACTGAAATCGCAAAGATTGCAGTTGCTCATAAAGAAAGACTAATAAACCACATCAATGAAGAAGCACTTAATTTAATTGAAACCAATGAATTAATACGAAGGCTCAGACGCACTAAACCTAGCGATCTCATACCTCCATAGAAATGCTTTATGTCATGTAGAGTGAAAATTGTGTAATGTTATCATAATTAAGTTGCTTGTTAGTCATTTGTAAATATTTATGAACTAGTTGCCATAAAAAATTAAAATAAAATAAAAAAAAAACATGTCTGACATAGACAGATGTGACCAATGAATATCATATTATTCCTCACCTAAAAAATCTATCCGTTGGTTAGATAATGAAACTATAATAAACCTTTTTTCTCATGTATCCTATGAATGAATGCTATAGCATTCACGTCATCCTAGTTGAAAAATATGATCTGTATTGTCGTGGATGCTATAACATTCATTTCATATAACAGTTCAAATACGATGTTCTGACTACTCTTATAATAAATGTATAATCAGATTTTGGATATTACAACTAGTTTCAAAAATAATTGCCTGTCTATTTTTACAGCTCCCTGAAATTTTTATATGTGGTAGTTATTTAACTCAGTGTATACAAGTTGGCGCAAAATGAATCACCCTATCGGAAGAATTATAATTTTTGCAAACGACGTCGTATGTCAATCATATTTGACACAGGTGAACTAGACAGCTGCAGTATATAAACAGAAAGTAATGGAGCGCATAATGGTCCAAATACAGATTTCCATCACACACATTTTTTTTTGTTTCGTTAATCCAGTAAAAAAGTTATTCAAAAACGAAAATGGATGATTAATTTTGTGCCACCTTATATAAAAACTGACGCTTTGTATGATAAATGTATATTAAAGTTAAATGATAAAAAAACGTCTTTTCTCATAGCCAAAGGCAACGGAAATAGATATTCTTCGAGTGCAATTCAGCCATGTAAAAGTTTCTCCCGTCTGTGGTTCGAAAGTTGTATAAAACTTTAAATGGGGGGCCATTTGAAGGGCAATATTAATTTCGCATATTGCAAGACTAGCAAAAGACAGCAGAAAGTGTGTTACAATAGGAATATTCACCGAATATACCCACTAGCGGACCCATAAATCAACAGGAAGATCGAAAAAAGTTACAACTCTGGCAAATCTGAAAGTACGAAAGTTAATTATCATGGAGTTGGAAGCCGAAAGCAACAGCAATTTGTAATTTTTGCGCTGAAATTTCGACAACTATTGAATATAAAAATTAGATTAATTCACACAAAACACAAACTTTTCACGCCAATTTCACGATTTTGGTATGCTAATTTTAATTTCCAACAAATTTCTAATTCAATTTATTTTCTATTAAAGTGAAAATTAGAAGTTGTAAAAAAATCTGCTTGATTTTGTTTTTAATTTTTTTCCGCGACGGTGCCGCACATTTTCTTCGTGTCAGAAAAAAAGTTCGCCCATTTGTTATAAGAAGCAAAGGCGCAACGGCGTCAATGAAAAATTTTTAGAAAGACAACGGGACTCCAACGGTAATTCAAACTTACATTTTATGCATTAAAATCTAATATAAAACTAAAGGGTGATTTTTTAAGAGCTATAGGAGAGTTTTTCCCAAAAACACACGTAAAATTCAGAAAAATGCATGAAATTTTTATTTAAATCGATAGTACAGTCCATATAATTTAATGTTTGAAGATTATTTCATGCAAATGCCTGCAAATGGTCCATCCGCTTAGTCCAATTTTGGCATACTCTTTCCAATGTTTCGGCTGGTATCTCACATATAAATGCTTTATTGTTGTCTTCCAATGCGTTAATTGAGCAGGCTTTAACATAGCCCCACAAAAAACAATCTAAAGTCGTTATATCGCACGATCTGGGTGGCCAATTGACAGGTCCCGAACGTGAAATAAAATGTTCACCGAACTCGCCTCTCAACAAGTCCATTGTTACGCGTGCTGTGTGGCATGTGGCACCGTCTTGCTGACACCACATTTCCCGCAAGTCAAGCTCTTGCATTTTGGGCAAAAAAAAGTTGGATATCATTTCACGGTAGCGCTCACCATTCACAGTTACGTTACGATTCGCAGCATCTTTGAAGAAGTACGGTCCAATGATACCTCCAGCCCATAAACCGCACCAAACTGTGACATTTTCTGGATACATTGGTAGCTCTTTCAATTCTTCTGGCTGATCTTCACTCCAAAATCGACAATTCTGCTTATTTACTACCTATTGATCCAAAAATGAGCTTCGTCGCTGAACACAATTTTTCGATAAAAAAGTGGATCTTAAACTTTCTTAACAGAACACGCATTTTTATAATAAAATTCAATGATTTGCAAGCGTTGTTCGTTTGTAAGACGATTCATTATTAAATTATAGACCAAATTGAAGATGTTTGACAGTGAAACAAAACACGAAACGAGAGTCAGCTGTTTAAACCAACTGTTTAAAAAGATAATAGCTAAAAAATCACCCTTTATATACCAAAATTTTTTATAAAAATTCTAATTGAAAGCCGCTGATTTTTGTTGAAAAATTTTTTAATTCTTGTTTAAGTTTGAAAGTTGGCTTTAAGTGGGTTTTGTTCGAAAATGAGCTATACTTTTATTAAGAAAAATATTCAAAAAATAGCTAAATCTAAAAAATACAATGTTAATTAATTCTAAATATTTATGAATATTTAAACTGTAAGATATCATGTTAGTAAAAAATGGATTTCGCGTTTGTGTTTTCTGTTAGGTGAAATCAACTTGCGAACTCGATATCCATTACTCGTTTCATCTTCTGGGGGGTTGTGCCTTATAACATTTGGTTTAGCTTTCAAAACTACTTTAGCTATAATATTATGTGAGGGAGCATCCTTTCGACATGATTCCGCCAATATTTTCTTCTCTTTCTACTAAATTTGTTGATATCATTCGTTTTTCTATCGTACAGAGTGGGCCCAGCGATACTCCAAGTGTATGCATTTAAACAGTTGTTGCTTGTTGTTGTGTTGATGTTGTATCAGCTCTCACTTATATCTTTTAAACCTCCTGATATGGCACCCGCTTTAGTAACTTCGATTCTTTTTTAGGTAGTTGCATTCAAGCACCTCTGCATTTAGTCTATTGTCTTAGATTCGATTTTTTCAGTCGAGGTTTCCATATTAAATTTGTCCACCAGCCGTATCCATAATGACACTAAACAGTATTGGGCTAAGGCTGTCGCCTTGTCGAATACCCACTGTAATAGGTGTTGGATCTGATTTTAAGTCCGAATTTAAGGGGTTATAAATATATGTACCTTGTGAGCCCGAAAAAATGGACGGTTGTCTTAATTTTTATTTAAATATGTTTTAGAACTTTTATTCAAATGAGGCATATATCATCTTCTTCTTTCGTAGCGTTCTAACGCGGGGTGCGTCAAAGCTTCCTTCAATATGCTCCTCCAAAGCGGTCTATCACGCCCATTAGCTTTCCTGTCAATGTTTTCTTCACGGTACAGTCAACAGGCATACGGATCACATGACCTAGCCATTTTATGCGCTGCGCTTTAACAAAACGCACAGCTGTCTCGTTCTGAGTTAGATCGTTCAGTTCCGAGTTCAATCGGATTCTATAGGTAGCATCACCCATTCTTATTGGGCCAAAGATCTTTTTTAAAATTTTTCTTTCCATGCGACAATCTAAGCACAATGATCAACCTTAAGAGTCCATACCTCACAACCATATGTTAGGATTGGTCGAATAAGAGTCTTGTACATAGTGAACTTTGTAGCTTTAGGCAAAAGTCGGGACTTGAACAAGTTAAGGTGGGCGGAAGACGCTTTGTTGGCCTCGTTGATGCGATCCCTGGCGGCGCACAGTGCGGCCGATTCCCCAAAAGCTGGCCAAAAGTCGAAAAAAGTTTCTAGATAGAGTTTTTTTGTCTTGGGTTGGCTTCAGTAATGCCTTGAGTAGTGAAACCCGTTCATAGCAACGTCCTGTACCCTAAGTATCCTCTGTATTTTCAGTCGCAACGTGGCCTTCGTTTGAGCATCGTATTACTATCGATGAATAGTGAAAGTTGTACACATTTGAAAGATTTTGTAATGGAGTAAATTGAACAAAACCAAATGGAATCATCTTCGGAAGGTTAGTAAAATACGAGAAATCTTTAGTACACATCAATACACCGACACAAAATTTTTAGCTGCAGCAATACGTAGATACATTTTTTGCAATTTTTTTTATAAAATTTGAGTTTTCAAACTGTATAGTAATACAACGCCGTCATATGCTGCTTTGAAACCTATTAAAGGTTACTCAAAAAAGTAATGGTTACTGAAT
Organism: Anastrepha fraterculus; assembly: GCA_037575425.1. Lineage (NCBI taxonomy): Eukaryota > Metazoa > Arthropoda > Insecta > Diptera > Tephritidae > Anastrepha > Anastrepha fraterculus. Next base: position 43,015 of record JAYXIM010017976.1, on the reverse strand, counting down.
AAAACAAGATTCAGCTGCTACCACTTGCTACCTTGCGACCCCGAAAACATATAAATTTACATGCGTCTTGATTATGTTCTAGAATATACGCTATTTCACGTGAGGGGGTGGCCAATAGGGGTGGAAGGGGGTGGATTTTCAAAATTTTAAGATCAAATTCGTAATCAGCGACCCCGACAACCCCCGAGTAAGAAATTTTGAATCAATTACTTAATTTTTTGAGTTTTGGCCAGCTTTTCGGGAATCGGCCGCACTGTGCGGCGGAAGTTGAATCACCGCTACATGCGAACATAACTCCTAGGTACTTAAAATGCTGCACTGTTTCAAAAGTATAGGCTCCCACATGGAAATTTGACATGTGTGCAGGCCGCCTCGATTTGAACAGATATTTGGTTTTGCCCTCGTTTACAAAAAGGACAACATCGTTCGCAACTTTGTTAATTTTTAAGAAATTTTCTTTTAAGTCATTCCTATTTCTTGAGAGAATAGCGATGTCATCTGTATTCGCACATATTTGGGTTATTTTAGTTATCAAGGTACCACCTTTGTTGACTTCCCTTACGACAAAGTGCAGCATCAAATTGAATATGACTGTTGATAAGGCATCACCTTGTTTTACACCTGTTTTAATAGGGAACGACTCTGTGAGCTTCCCTTGAATGATCACTTTTGCTTGTGTATTTGTGAGCGTTGCGCTAGCGAGCCTTATTAGTTTGGCAGGTATTCCAAGAATAAGCTATATGTGCTGGATCCTATATCTTTTAACACTGTCGAAGGCTTGTTTGAAATCAATGAACAAGCAGTGAACATCTAGCCCGCATTCATAGTGTTTTTCAAACATTTGGCTAAGAAGGAAACATTGGTCGATTGTGGACTTGCCTCTACGAAATCCGCATTGGTAGTCTTCAATTATTCTTTCAGCATATTCGTTGATTCGTTCATAGAGAACATTTGTAAAGAGCTTGTAGGCCGTGTTAAGCAGTGAGATACCACGATAATAATCGCATACTCTCTTATCACTTTTTTGTGTGCATCCTAGCCAATCAGATGATATGGATTCTTTTTTCCATACGTCTATTATTAAATGGTGGAGGCACTTATGTAACTCCTCACCACCTTCTTTCAGGAGTTCAGCCGCTATAGAGTCTTCGGCGCTTGCCTTTCCATTTCGAAGCTTTTTAAGAGCCACGATAATTTCGTCAAATTCTGGTGGAGGGATGATGTTTTCAGCTGTAGCTATAGGTCCCCAGAATGAATGCTCTTCTTGATGCTTATTATTAAGAAGATTGTCAAAATGTTGTCGCCATCTTTCTAAGATCTCTTGGTCAGTTTGTAATATATCATCATTTTCAGATAAGCAAATATTTATTCTAGGCTGAAATACTGTCGTTTGGTTTTTAATTTCCCCGTAAAACTGAGCCGCGTTACACTTTGCATTTAATTCTATTTCCTTAATTTTATTTTTGATGGATCCTTTTTCCTCTTTATTTATAACTTTTCTAGCTCCCGATCTTTTTGAAACATATTCCGCTCGCGCTTTGCGGGTTCCGCTCGTTATAAAGTTGCGCCAACTTTCATTTTTGGCGCTAATAGTTCTTTACATTCATCATCAAACCATTCTTTTTTGGTCTGTTTCGGTAAGTAGCCAAGCACTTCCTTGGCCGAGCTAGATATGCTCTTTGCTACCGCTTTCCGTTTCTCTACAGCATGATTTGGGCTAAGTTCATCCAATTGCGCACTCAACGTGGATTGAGACATATATCATACTGAAGCGTAACTCTTGAAGAATATATTCCGCCGAAACGCCGTTTTTAAGAAGAGGCCGTATCTGAACGGTTTATTTATCCAAAAACAAATTTTCTCGATATGAAAACCGCTTTGCACCAAAAAAACGATTTTTGAAGAGTTGAAAAATTAAAAAAAAAATTAATTCTAGCGAACTGTGCAAATATAAAAGTGAACCGTTCAGATTCGAATTGAATTAAAAAAAAAAAGTTTATGCAAATCGGTCTAATAGTTTTTGATAAATAATGATCACCGCGACGGCAATTTTCAAAAAACACGACTTCGAGATAATCGCATTTAAAATTTTGCGCTAAGCCTCGTTCCAAGAAAGATCTCGCGCTTCCACGGTCTGTAACTTTCGTTCTAATGCTCCAATCTTTATGATTTTTTTGAATTTATATTTTTAAAATGATGTACTTTTAGAATATGCCATAAAAAATTTTTCGATTTCTTAGTCCAACACAAGGTATATGACCGCTTAATTTGTCTTACAACTAAAAATGGCATCGATTGCTTGTAGAAGCCGAAAAGCCCTCGTGCATTCCTTTTTTACAATAACTAAAGATCTATAATATTTTTTCTTTTGTATCAATGAAGTAAAACAATCCAAACTAAGCCTCGAAACGTCCTGTTTCTGATGGCCGGCAAGGCTTTAATAACTACCAATACGAGTACTTGAAGTCCAAATTTAAAATCGGTTACATTTACATTTTTAGTTTTCAATTTCAGTTTACAAGCACAGAAAACAAAGTAATTTCTATTAAATTATTTTATTACTTCCTTTTATATTTCAGTCAAATGATATTCAAACAACGCGCGTGTTTGTCAAATCATTGCCCTACCATAATCCCAAGATGACAGCGTTTATTGAAGACTGTGGCATGCTCACCAAAGAGGCAGCGATCTATGAGCGACTCTTGAATGAGCTGAGGAAATTGAGTGAGTAGTTGGGAGAGCCGAGAAGGCATAATAAATAATAATAAATAAAAATAAATTACACCACACTCATATAACATTCAACAGCTTTCAAAAGCGATGCTTACATTATCTGTCCAACTAATTTCACTCATGACTAGGAACTGGTACTGTAGTTAGTAGCACCCACCACCACTTCCCCACTTTGTAGTCCCAATTAATTTCTTGTTTGTTTTATGTTTTGTATCTCCAACTAACTCTTATCTTCACTCCTATCATTAACATCATAAATCAACACTGTTTTTAGTGCCATTATATTTTTATGACACATTAATAAACTTATCTCTTCTAATTTGTGAACGAATCTCAGCAACGACCATCTGGTGCGCCCAATGCTATTTCACCCGTCGCGATCTGTTTGTCATGCAAAATATCGTTGATTTGGGTTATGAGCCAGTGCAGGACCCGGCGGAGTTTCTAACACAATCACAAATGGATGTACTCTTAAAAAGTTTAGCCACAATGCACGCGTGCAGTATTACGTATGAAGAGAGGAATCAGGTGAATATTGGCGAGCAGCTGCGGGATGTGTTGCGGGAGATGACTGTGTCGCCGAAAGTGGTTTTCTATACAGCTGGTGTAAAGGTAAGTAAAATGTTTTGCCTTTGCTTACTTTGTTTGCAATTCAAATAAGAACATTGTCATACAAGTAAAATCGTAATTAAAACCAGTTTCGATATTAAGAATTTATTAATATTGCATGGAAAAAAAAATGATATCGGGTGCTGAATTAATTTCAATTCGTTGGTTGACTAAAAACGAGATGCGACTATTAGGTAGCGCAATGATTTTATAAAACTTTTATGCTCTGATTTGCATAAAGTACTGCTGGAAGTCTTCTTCCATCAGCTCCCTCAAAACGCGTGCCGCTTTCAACTTCTCAGTTTCTTTTTTCTTATTTTTCTTCTTCTTTATAATTATTATAGAATTAAATCCCATTCTTCAACAATTTTTGTGCAAGAGATAGTAAAAGTCCAGGATGCGCCATCTATTATGTCGGTATGAAAACACTGAATAACTTTGAAAAAAAAAACAACTGATTTGTATAAGTGAGGTTTTTTTATTTGGTTTGGTTATTTACAATTTATTAAAACTATTTTTTAAAAACAATATCAATCAAATGGCCACCTTTATTAGCAATCACAAACGGCGATCTTTTTTCTGCGTTTGTCATCACCTTGTCAACCATTTCGGGTTTTATAGCATCGATTTTGGCACAAATGTTTGCCTTAAGCCGGTCAATAGTCTGCGGCTTGTTGGCGTAAACCTTATTTTTCAGAGAATTTCACAAAAAGAAGTCCGTGATGGTTAAGTCAGGTGTCGTTTTTGATACTAGTATCAACCATTTGAGCGACTGTTTGGCCGTATTCCAAGCGTCGTGAGTGGTCTGTCGGCTATATTCTTTATGTCAATTGCATGTTATGCGGAAACAAATTTAAATCATCCTTTAAAATGCGTCGCATTGTGATTTCACTGACGCCAAAATGCTGAGCGCGAGGACGATACGACACTGTTGGCTCCTGGACAACGCTCTCCCTCACTTCCTTCAAAAAGTTTATTGGAACGTCTTGGCCGTTGATGAACGGTATGGTATGTTGACGATCTCCTACTGTCCCGTGCTCAAAAAAATTTGACATTGAACGACGAATAGTATTGTCAGACGGATAAATTCGGACTTTGCCTTCTAAGCTTAGATGCTGCTTTTTTTATGTGATTGTTTTCTTCAGCTGCTAATTCTTTTGATGATATAATTATGGTACCCAAATAGCAGAATTCCATAACCTGTTCTCAGCTTTCACGGAGTCAAATCTTACAATTACAGCAGTTTTGACCTTAGAAAACAGAAAGAAGTGGACATGGCCTTAGGTCTGACAAATAAAGTAGATAATGTAACGCTGGGATACTGTGCTTTGCCGCCTTTTTGTCTTGTTGTGCAAACCCATGCGTTGCCCTTCCTTATTCTTTCATAGAGCTCAACAAGAATGGGAAGATAACAATGTTGATATTATAATTTTATTAACTCTGGTACTCATATATGGATTTCAAAAGCAAAAAAAAAAACAGCCGACTCCGAAAGGCAGATATTTTTTATGAGGAGCCTTTTCATGGCAGAAATACCCTCGGAGATTTGCCATTATCTGCCGAGGGGCGACCGCTATTAAAAAAAAAAACTTTTTCTTCATTTTGCTGTTTCTCGGAGATTCGAACCTACGTTCTCTGAATTTCGAATGGTAGTCACGCACCAACCCATTCATCTATGGTGGCTACTATGCGGATTATGATTTTATAATTTCCAACTAAGCTCCATCTGATAAGCTTCCATCCACCCTTTTAACTGGCTGTAAGCGCTGTTTACCAGTTTCACAGCTGCTAATAATATCGAACGTGATATCTACTTACTTATTCCAGGTAACGAATGAGACATTCCACCAAAGAATCTGCGGAATACACAGTAAAACCCGTGTAAGTCGAATATATATACTGTATCTTTTGATAGAGACGTCAGATCGCTTAATGACATACGGCGTTGGAAGCGTCAGTCCAAGCAGATTTTTACCATCGATCAGTGCATGCCCCGCGAGCGCTCCCAAATTGTTCAAATTTACATTCAACAAAAGAAGTCAATTGTGAAAACTCAACGAGCGTATAAAAAATTAAATAATGGGAAAAGTGCGCCTTCTAAGAACACCATTTTCGACTGGTGATGCTCTTTCTAATCCAAAGAGGCCAAATCAAAACCGACCAAGGCGATCGGATGAGAATATTGCTCTTGTACGGGCCAGTGTTGAGACGTCGCCAAGGATATCCCAAAATCGCGGTTCTTAGCAGTTGGGCATTGCTCGGACCACTTTACAATGAATTATACGCATTGATTTGCATTTATTCCCGTAAAAGATTCAATTGACGCAAGGATTGTTGCCTGCGGACAAGCCTCGTCGATTGGAATGGGCCCAAAAAACACATGGGTTCGTCGAATATGGACACCCCAGTATTTAAGGTATTATACCCTCTTTGGGTGCTTGGTCGAGTTCCTCCTCTTAAATGTGGTGTGCATCTTGATGTTATTCCTCAAATGGACGGAACTAAAGCCGATTCCGAGCGACAGATATTTTTTGTGAGGAGCTTTATATGGTAGAAATATACCCGAAGATTTGTCATTGTCCATCGTCGGTCGACCGCTATTAGGAAAAACTTTCTATCGGTTTGGTATTTCATGTACGGAGATTCAAGTCGGTGCACTTCCGAACGGTAGTCTCTCATCAGACTATTGGGCTACGGTGGCCGCGAGTCGGTATCGCACTTTTAATTCTTCCAGCACCTTCCACCATTAGCAGCGATCGCTCAGTCATTGTCATTTGAATGTTTAAAAGTCTTAGAGTTCCACAAATCTTTTGAATGAAGGGCTGCAGAATGAATTGCTCAAAAGACTGCTCTGTCCATATAGACTATTTCCTTTATTAGATAAATGCCACATAATTTTTATGGCTCGAATTCTAAAATGACCGTTTATTTCTACCCTTTGCACACCTCTCACTAAGCGTACTTCTGGTAAGTTCCGGCTCAGAATAAACTTTCGCGCGCAGGCAGACAGAAGTTCTTAGGTATGACCCACTTGTAGCACAGCACCGCAAATCTAGCCTAAAATAGGTAAGAGAAGGTCTGCCAAAAGAATAGCGTTACTGGGAAATAAGTTTCATCGTGTCAACAAATAAATTGAAAGCAGCGAAAATTATACTTGCTGCATCTACGGTAAGAATGTTTTCTTTTCAACATCCATCATCATCACTTGGCGCTACAGCTCTGTATGAGCTTTGGACTGCTGCACAAAATGTCTCCATTTGCCCTGATTCTTGGTTGGTTCCTTCCGGTTGTTCACCTTGAGTTTCCCTATGTCGGTTTCTAGTTCGTCAATCCTTCCATTATTTTAGCATCAATTATTTTTCGTTGAACTCTCGTGTGGTTCATTTTCGTGATATGGCCTAGCCATCGTAGTCTTTGAGCTTATATGAACCGCACAACATTTTCCCGCCTTATAAATTGGTCCAGTTAATGGTTCCCTCTTAAACGCCACTCCCCGTTGTATTTGGCTCCAACGAAGATTAGCCTCAAAACTTTTCTCAAATACTTGGAGTTTATTTTTGTCTTTATCACGTATAGTCCAACCGATATGTAGCAAAGAACTGGCTGGACTAGAGATTTATGCAGCGAGATTTTGCAAGGCCTGTTTAGTAGCTTCGATTTAAAAAGTTGAATAATTCTTTGGTAGTTTGATGGACCTGAACTCGGTGGATGCCCTTGAATTTGTAAGGTTTATAAAATTAAAAATCAAGAAAGAAGGGGAAGGCTTAAAACGAGCGTGAAAGCGATATCACAAAGGAGCTGTTTTTCTCGTCAAGGAGGAATGCAGCCAAAATTAATTCAATTATTCAAATACCCTCACAACGTAGGCACATCCTTTGTGGTTCCTCTTTCACTAACATTTCATTGAAAGCATACGCTTGATGAGCTGCACTGTCCATTAGGCTATCCATGAACTCATGGATGAGCTACCGATCCGCAGTCACGAATTTTTCTGATTCTGTATACTAAAATGTGGCGCAAAATTAATCATTACGCGCTCCATTGTTTGCCTGTTTTTACGCTGTAGCTGACAGCGTTAAATTCGATTGACGTACGACGCCATTTGCATAAATTATAAATTTTCCCTTAGGATGATTTAATTCGCGCCATCTTATATATTAAATTAATTGCTTTTACATCCTTAATTTCCTTCTCTCTCTCCCTCCTCCTCTTTGTTTTACAGGCTGTTCTAGGGGTAGCGCGCGTTCATCCCGCCTACCAATGCGAAGTACTGCAAAAATTCATCGCCGAAGAATTGCCGAGCCGTCTGGATAGCGTCTATGAAATGATAAATCCATCCGACAACTATCGTAACGTCTTTTGCCATCGCGATTTGTGGGGTGGCAACCTGTTTTTCCACAAATCCCAACCCGGTAAAGAACCGGTGGTGCTTGTAGACTACCAACTGGCGCGTTATAGTCCGCCTGCGATCGATGTGCTTATGGCAGTCTATCTGAATGTAACACCCCAGCAGCGGAAAGCGGGACTGAAAGAGTGGTACTATGACAGATACTATAGTTACTTCGCCGATGAACTAAAACGACTAGGCATGGAGGCAGAGCAACTGCTTAGCCGTCACCAATTTGAGCAGTCACTTAAATCGCTGGAACTCTTTGGCGCGCTTTACAACTGCATCTCAGCGACTATATTGCGTGTGCCGGGAGATTATTTAAAGAATTTGAAACTGAATCATCCGGATGCATTTCATCGCTACACAAATGTAGATCGCGTGAACGAAGTGCTGGAACTGCTTCAAATGGATAAGAAATTCAAAGCTTATATTTTTGAGTGTATAGAAGAAATGTTGCATTTGTTGTTGTAGTCAGTGTAATTTAAATGTGTTTGAGTTAAATAAAATGATTAAAAAACTAAATATTTTATTATTAAAATATACAGTTAATTCTTTTTTATTAATCCAACAAATCTGGATTCTTTAGTAAATGATCTATGAGCTCTTCAATAGGCCACATAATTTTCGCCTCATACGTGGAATCGATAGCCATAATGCGTGTGAACAATTCATCACGTTGCGTATTCATGTAGTAGTCGAACTTCTCCTGCTCCTCGGAGCGCCACTTGTTCGACAAACCTTCAGGCATCATTGTTAGTGGCTTGATGATGGCTGTGATGATTAGAGCTGGCAGGTGGGCGCGTCGGCAATCTTCCAGAAAATCTACTTTTGTAATGGTGTCGGGTGGTAGCTTTAACTCGCGGAATCGTTCCTGCAACTCGGCGAAATAATGTTCGAGATACTCTTGCATGTACAGTTTTCGCTCTTCTGCTGTTGTTTGGCCATACAAGAAGAAGAGTATGTCCAGCGCAGGTGGCGCGTAGCGACTCAATTGAAAGTCGACAATGCAACAGGAGGTGGGTTCGTTATTTGCATCGAATTTGAAAAAGATGTTTCGTTCCCAGGAGTCGCGGTGCAAGAATACATTGCGTATGTTTGTGGAGGGTTCCGTGTACTTCAGGACATCCATGAGTAGAGCGTAGAGTTTCTCGTCGATTAAGTTTTGTATTTCAGAAGTTTGGAATTTGTGATAGTTTTTTGCAAGAAAGATGATGCCCTGAAAAAGCGAAGTTGCAGTGTTGTTATACGAATTAAATGCTAGTGATTAGAAAATGCAATATACAGAGGAAAATTCACCCAAAATATTGAGTATAAGGGAAGCCCCAAATGCTCGGATAATTCAATTTTTGCCCTTCTGAGATTTACTTAATATTGAAAATATTGGTATAGAATTTTTTGAAGGGAAGAATTTTCTATTTTTTTATACAATAAATTTTTTTGGAAATTGCTTAGGAAAAAATTTGTTCAAAACTTTTCACAAACAATTTATTGTTTTGGCAAAAAACTTACTTTAAAAACAAAAAAAATATTAAAAATGTATATACAATTTTATTTTTATTCGAAATTTTTAGAAAAAAAATTTATTTGTTCAAAGTTTTTGGATGTAAAATTTTTTGGAAAAAAAATTTTGTGTTTAAAATCTTTGGATGTAAAATTTTTTTCTTCGCAGTTTTTGGAAAAACATTTTTTTAAAACTTGGTTACTCGTCGCGCTACTGTTATTTCGAACACAGTTGTAGATTTAAATGGACTAATTTCCAAAACTCACCTTGGCGCCTGTTATATACCATTCATTTTCTGTAGTCAATACCAGCTCGAATAAGCAGTCCTCGAATTGCCTTCCAATGTTAACACCTTCCCTCTCCTCCCAAGCAATACTGCCAGCATGTAACTGTGCTAAATGTGTAAGAAACAACTTGCAATGCTTAACTGTATATGCCTCCTCATTTTCCAAATGGCGATAGCCCAAATCGGGAGCGGCAAGATCTTCAAGCACCAGTAAATCTTTTCGTGCATAATAACACACGGGATATAACTTCGTAGTTGCTATCGGTGATGTTTGCATAAAATTTGGTAATTTTATAAATTTTTAATATTTCTAATGCTCACCAAATTTCTGTATATTCGGTAATATTTGCGTGTACGCACAACCTTCTTTGCGGAAGAAACATTTACGTTCACACTCGTCCCGATGCAGCTCATTGGAGATGGGCACCGATTTCACAAAGTAGCAGAATTCTTTAACTTCATCACTGATAGGCTATGCGTGAGAGATTTTTATTGCATTTCAAATCAGATAAACGCCCAAATTGCATTTGTGTTTTGTTGTTTTATTTTATTATTTAGTTTTTTTGTTTTGTTATTTACCTCGTGATCGTCTTACCTCATCTTGCACCCGTATGCGTAGCTTGTAATATTCACCCATAAAGCCCACCAGCTCATTCGAACCCTTTTCGAGTGCATAGCTGACAATTTTAATGCTTTCATCTTTTTGAAGTTTTAACGAATTCCTGGCGATTTGTTCACATTCTGCCGCACTTAGAATACTCGTATCAGCAATTGTCTCGTTCATGTGATCAAACATCTGTTCTTCACGCTCGCCAATTTAGAACTGTCAACGCTTGCAAATTGATCGCAATTGTTTGAGGTGTAGCACTTAACCCGTGCATGCCCAGCGTTATTTTTATTAGTCTCTTTTTCTTCCGGTCTTCAATCCCTCGTGGGACATGGAGCATCAATGTTTCGTCGGCGCACACATTTTGAGCCAAACAGAACGCCACGAACCTCTATTCTGGTGACGGAGCTTGCCTTCCTTATAGACTCTAGATAGCCTTATTTTAGCAGTATTCCTCTTCTGGGGATGAAAACGTCATCGTTGATCCACAAGCGGCTCAGAAAAGGAAAAAGCAAGTTAGCCCACATTCGCCTCCAACTACTGTGTTCGTACTCTGAGCTAACGCTAACCTCGCCTTTGGGTTCAGCAACATGTTCACAGAGATTATTTACCTCTCTCTTCAGCTACAACTGACTATAGACTTCTATGCACTGCTGCAATGCTCTCGCAGAATAGAAAGTCGTTCATGGCCCGCTGCATTGAACAGGGTGTGCCAGCGCTACATCCGTAAGCACTTCTAGGAGGCAGAGAGTAGGATACCTATACACTCAATTTTTATTGGTAAGGTAATAGATTTGTCAATATTATAGATGTTTGTTCCGTTGCATGATTCTCAACGATTTGTTCCGATTTGCCCTCCGCATTTTAATCAAGGCATTAAGACTTTTTTCTTGTATGACTTGAAGGAAATACCCTAAATCTCAGTCAAACAGCTTAAAAAACATAATAAATTGTGTTTTAATCTTAAATGGGCCGTGGTTCCGGCTTTTCTCTCTTAAATAAAATATACCCCACACATATGTAAGATACGTCTACGAGGATACAACAAATTTGGCACTTTCTTTTATGGGGCGTGGCAACGCCCACTTTCCCAGAGTTATATATAGCCTATATTGTGCCCAGGGCTCACATGCAACTGGATCTAAGTCTTGCGGTGAATGATGAATGTAAAAGAAAGTAGCTACAGTCAACACACAAGGAGTCTTCGCGTCTTAGATAAAGTGTCAGTGTTGACAACCAACAATTCGAAGTTGTGAAGGACTTTGCTTACCTTAGCGCCAATATCTACAACAAAAACGACGATCAAACAGAGAATAACTCTTGGCAACAGGTGTTACATTGGGGTCAGTAGACAATTGAAAAGCAGAGCTCACTCTCGAACAACCAAACCGGCACTCTACAAAACGCTCATCATTCCCATCCTGCTATCGGGCGCAGAAGCATGGACGATGTCAACAGATGAGATGATAAAGTTCTGGGAGCCTTTGAGAGAAAAATTCTCTGCAAATTCATTGATGCCCCCGCGTTAGTGAGGATTATCGTGTAGGATGGAATAGCGAACTGTACGACCTATAATAGGGACATTCCCACGACAGTCGGTTCTGTGTTAATGGAAGGGCGTTATATCTGACCAAGTACTTCTCACGGTAGGACCATTTCCCGTGCAAGTTCGACAACAACAGCTATATAGAAACATTAGCATAATTCAGCGTGTAAAAATACGGCGAGCACGTTGGCTTGACCATGTCAGCCGTATGAACGAAGACGCTTCAGCAAGGCGAATCTGCGAGCTGATACTCCACATAAAAAGACGAGGGAGAGGAAACCCATATCTCTGTTGGAAGAACAAAGTGCTACAGGACTTGTTAGATCCATTTTTTTAATGATTTATTATTAGCAAATGTTTAAATGCGCATTAATAGATTACTTGCTTCAGTTCCTCCAAAATGGAGACGCCAATATTTTTCTTCAGTTGAAAAGATCACCAAGTGGAAAGACTTTGTCATGTCGGTCTCCTTGCCGCGGGGATGAGGCTTAAGTGGCGAGTTAACCCCTTTCTATGGAGATTAACTTACCACGAACTAAGAGGGCAGTTCCATATAGGAATTGGGTATCCACTCAACCGCGGAACGGCGGAATTGGTGGCCACCCAAGTACTATGTGGAGAGTACCGTACCGAAAACCTGGCAGGAGGTATAAAATGCATTTTCCTACAATGTGGAGGCTAACCAAGGATCTCTCTGCACGAGGTAACCCACTTCTGGGAAATCCTCCCGTCGAGCAATCGACGGCTCGGGCATCGGATGTGCAGGCCCGAACCCCACATTCCCCTATGACCGGAACTGACACCCAGGGTTCCGGAGGAAGCACACTACTAGTGGTGAAACATGGCACATTGGCTATGCCAATGGAGAGTCGAGTGAGTGTGAGCGATATACCGCCGTCGAAACGATCTGAAGCAACTGAACAAGTTGTGGAGGATGTGGAGATGGCGGACAATCTCTCAGTAGACTCAGACGGATCTCTGGTACCGAGTAAGTCTTTGACAACGGTTAAACCTGGTGTTAATCAGGTAAGTACCGGTAAAAAGACCGAAGTTATTGGAGATTCGAACGCAGGTGTTGGTCTAACCGCAAGGCAGATCAAACGAAGAAGACAGAAGGCGAGGCAAGCCGAAGCACTAGCTAAGGCAAAGACTCAAGCTCCGTCAACTTCGACACCTGTAACGGAAACGGGAAAGCGTGGCTGAACAGAGGATTCCTCTGTAGCGCTGCGCTCTTCCGGAAACGAAACGGGGTCTGTGCCAACGACCGGGAAGAGGAGAAAGGCAAAGAAGAGGAAAGTCGAGAGACGGAATTCGGAAATGCCTGTGGTCCTATGGATATACACGGCACTTATCAGACCAATCATCACTTACGCTTCTGTGGTCTGGTGGCGACGGAGCATGGTTAAGTCCACAATCCGGGAACTATACAGGCTGCAAAGAAGTGCATGTTTATGCATCACGGGTGCCATGAGTACAACCTCTGGTGATGCCCTAAATGCTATGCTTGATTTGCTCCCCCTGGATCTTAAGATACAACAGGAAGCAATAAAAGCAATGTGTAGACTCCATAAATATGGTTTCTGGCACGAAGATGGAACTTCGGGACACAGAGAAATCTTTAAGTTGCTGTCGGAGCAGTATCCACTGTTTTTGGCACCTAAAGATGACCTGATACCCACAGTTTCATTCGGAAGGAAATTTGATGTCAGATTTCCATTGCGTGAGCAATGGAGCAATCGAGAATGCATGCAGGGAGGTTTGACGGATATTTTGTTTACCGATGGGTCCAAGACTGAAATAGGGTCTGGAGCCGGATGGTACTTAAACGATAGTAATAAGTATCACTATGCTATGGGGGGAATGGCAACTGTTTTCCAAACAGAAGTTTTTGCCATCCTAAAAGTAGCCGAATGGATAATCGAGAGGAGATGGAGCGGGAAACAGATTGGAGTCTTCAGTGACAGTCAGGCTGCATTGAAGGCCCTGGAGAACGCGAAGCAAACCTCAAAGATTGTTCAAGAATGTAAGAAGAAGCTTAATTCTGTCGCAAGACAAAACAGGCTTGCACTTATATGGGTTCCGGGACACTCCGGTGTTCAAGGAAACGAAATTGCCGACGAATTGGCCAACCGTGGATCAGCGGTGCCCCCACAAGGGCCAGAGCCAATAATCGGAATCAGTCCCGCAGGAATCAAGAATTGGATCAACGATTATGTAGGCAATCTACATAAAGAGCGATGGTCCGGTCTAGAACGCTGCAGAACTGCAAAGTGTTTTGTGACAAGTCCGAACAGAAAACTGTCAAACTTTCTACTAAAACTTAGAAGGAAAGATATTCGGTTGATGGTCGGCATCATTACAGGACACAACCCATGGGGTCAGCATATGACCACCAGTGGAATCATCGAGGACCCGGTATGCCTGTCATGCTTGGAGGAGGCGGATAGCACTGAGCACTTTCTCTGTGAGTGTCCTGCCTTTGCTAGAGCGCGATTACGAGTATTGGGTTCCGATGTCATGGGAATGAGTAATATTCGTTCTCTAAAACTGGAGGATATTTACAGATTTGCCAAAGAATCTGGAAAATTCTCACAGGACTAACTATCTCTGTCTCTATTCTTTCCTATCTCTTTCTCTGATACTTTTCTTCCTCCCTCCTTGACTATCTACCCCCTTTCCAGAGCTTTAAATACAATGGGCTTTTTAGCCTGAGTGTTTTAGGAGCCACCAAATCTCCTGGTGCTCCTTGGCTCGACCTCTTCAAATTCAATTCAATTCAAGACTTTGAGAAGCCTAGGTATAGCTGATCAATATCACATAATTACATCCAATTTAACTCAACTGCTCGCAAGATGTGCAGAGTGCAATAAAAATACCAGCGAAAGTGTCGGAATGGACGATTCAGCTCGCAGTGATAAATCCGCTCAAGGTTGGTTGTCATACAAATTCTTTTGAATTTTTCATTTATACTTTTTATTATTTATGAAAAATTCGGTTTTTGTAGGTGTTCAGGTCAAATAGTACCAGCTCACGTAAATATTGATAGTTTTCCGAAATATTTGGTAGAAGTCTTAGAATATAATGGAAGAATTACTACGGAAAATGAGTTAATTTTTTTTTCCTTTTTTGTTTTTATTGGAATGGATACTGATCATGTTGCATACTTCCAATTCTCATTCATTTAACTTCTATTTGTATCCTGTGTCTTCTGAAAGTATAATCGATCTCCGGATGAACGCAGGCACACAAGCTTAGACTTTGTAATGAGGAAGGTGGTACGCCACTCTGAAGTAATGCGAAACTGGTTCCAGAGTGGGCTACGGTTCCAAACGAGGGGTCTTCAGACATGCCATTGCATCGACGGCATCTTAGATGATGCATTAGACAGTTTCAACCTCCCCATCCGCAAAAAAAAGAAGAATAATTTCCTATATATTCTCATGTTATCTGAATTGAAAATATAAATAAATTTTCAAACCGAAATAATGATTTTATAGAAATATTTTTAGTGCTTTTTGTGCACATCTTTGGGACATTCCTTTTCTTCTCTCACGAAAAAAAAACAATTGGAAAAAATCCGTAAGGCTTTTGCTGCCTTTCAATTTTCTATTATTGTTTAAATGAATGAACAAATTTAATATATATTAAAATAAATATGTATTAAAAAAAATGTGGGATTCCACGGGTTAAAGCAGTGATCATTGCAATGAGATATGTAAAGTGTATATCTAAAATTAAAATGTGTTTTAGGTACGCTGCTGTTGTTACATGTGGCTGTGGGGTGTTGCATTAGGTACGCATATAGCATTTTTATATTTTAGAAAGAGTCAGAATTTATTTCGTTTCTTTTTATTGTAGTAAGTTAAGACTTAGAGTTAAATGTTACGTTATGTTATGTTATGTTATGTTATGTTATGTTATGTTATGTTATGTTATGTTATGTTATGTTATGTTATGTTATGTTATGTTATGTTATGTTATGTTATGTTACGTTATGTTATGTTATGTTATGTTATGTTATGTTATGTTATGTTATGTTATGTTATGTTATGTTATACTATGTTATGTTATGTTATGTTAAATTATGTTAGTCGATAAATGGTACTCTTGGCTGATACAATTTTGTTTTATTTCCTCGTTCACTCCAATCGGGAGCATAGGGCCTCGACAAGACTCTCCTAGTTTTATTTTTGCACCATCCCATGTGATTCCGGCATCTACTAGCTCGCACAACTTCCACGGAGTATTTTTTGGCTGCACACGACCTCTGCTCTCTTGCGAGTTCCAGTCTGGTGTGATTCTCGTGATACTATCTGGTGGTTTTCTAAGCGTGTGAACTATCCATCGCCACTTTCTGCGATTGATTTGCCATATGATGGATTCCTCATTCGTTATTATCCACAGCGCGCCGTTGCTGATCTACAGATCATCCAGAGGCATTTGTTGACGAAAGATTGTAGCCTCTGTGTGATGATGTCAGAGACCAGCCATGTTTTATTTCCTTACAACAATACTGGCCTCACAAATTACCTGAATATTCACAGTTTAGAGCGTCTGGAGATTTGCGAACTCGCCCTTATAGGGTGATAAAATCTTCTGACACATTGGAAGCACCGGATTAACCAGTTTAGAAGGAGTCGCCCAAGGAAGTCCAGGATTGTTAAAGCTAATGACGACGGCAAGATCTTTGGACTGAAAAACTGGAGGATACCTGTAAGGGATCAGGATTTTTAGTCGAATTTATTGAGGGAGCCAAGGTCCTATCCGGATCGTGCTGCCAACAATGATAATGAATACGCGCCTTACTGCATTACTGGCATGAGGGAGCTTTCAGCCTCCCAAATGTATACAAAAAGTCTTTGATAGGCGATTTGAGAAGAGAAGAAGTGTTGTTTTTTTTTGTTGTTCAGGACTTTTTTGGACTGCTTTCATTCAAAAGCTTCAAATTTATTCATTAATTGGACCACTCGAGTGTGCAATTCTTCATCAAACAATACAGTCGTACGAGTATAACCCACAGAAGAAGAAGTTGGTGCTAACTTTAATACAGGCAGACGACCAGGTTTAGCCGTAAGATTCTAAATAGAGATTATAGACTCAGGTCAAAATACCAGCCGTTCAATTAACAAAACACCATAAGATTATAATTTTTATTTAAATTCTGCTCTTGAGCTCAACCTTTTCAAAATATTAATAAATATATAAATCATAAGCGGTCTCAGCGAGACACCCCATACACCGTAAATATAAAGTGTAATTATATGTTATCTCATAAATTTATTTCAAGTGAAAAGTCTCCACACAAATATACATACATACATACTTATCACACAGCAGATATTAGCTTATCATAGCCCAGAGATCATTTACACTAATAGACACAACGAGATTACTAGTTGGCGAATTATGTGGCGTAAATGAAAAATCGCATAAGTCTGGTTTGGTTTTGTTTTGCAGGAGATAAATGCTGAATGCAATAGCAGAGCGGAGGTTCCAACGGTTCCGATCTAGCAATACGGACGTCGCAGATGTGGCGCCAGAAATTATTATAATGACATCACGACAATACCGGGATCCCTAGTAAGCATCGTTAGGATTTGTTTCAAGTTAGCTATTCTTTTAGGTTAGCTTCGTGTCTTATTAAGCAGTTGAGTGAATTTCGTGGCAGAGTAAGTCCGAGAAAATTACTTCTCAAAAAAAGGCTACTAAGAAAGAAAAAAATAATTTTGAGTGAACTAAATTTGTATGTTGACCTTTCACGCGCTCCATTGGGTATGTTCAACAATGCATTATAATGCGCAGCATACCATTTCAGAGTGAGCAGTGCGTTCAAAAATGCAAATATGGCAGTACTGCAAATGCAACGCGTTCTTAAACGTCATTTTTGTATCAAAAGTCGTGCATTATTTGCAGCAAAAATTTTCACGCTGCCAATAAATACGCTAGTACAATGTCTGATGAAAAGTGGGTATTTAATTATTTATTTTAGCTTTTAATACAAAAATTGATGAAAAATACGATATTTAAACTTTATTTTATTATACTTTTCTTGGTTTTAGTGATTACTTTAGTACATCGGAGATAAAATTACTGCTCAGAGTCCGACTGATATTAAACTTTTGACAAGATATGTCCTTCTTTTAAGCTTTACACGTTTTTTTTTCTTAAATTTAATAAAAGACTATCGGTTTTTTCCTCACATACATCGTCCATGACCAAACTTAGTAACAATTCCATTTTACTGCACAGCGCGTTCATAAATGCAACAAATCTATTTGCAATTTTTCAACAAATCTATCAGTTGCATGAATTGTCACATTGACAGTGCTGCCAGCGCTGCAAGTACTGCGCATTATAATGCGTTTCTGAACATAGCCATTGTTTGTCTGCTTTTACGCTGCAGCTGCTAGGCAGCGTTAAATCCGCATAAATTATAAATTTTCCCTTAGGATAATAAAATTTACGCTATCCTATATATTAAATTAATTGCTTTTATTTTCTATTACATACATTATTTTCAATTTCCTTCTCTCACCCTCCTCCTCTTTGTTTTACAGGCTGTTCTAGCGGTAGCGCGCGTTCATCCCGCCTACCAATGCGAAGTACTGCAAAAATTCATCGCCGAAGAATTGCCGAGCCGTCTGGATAGCGTCTATGAAATGGTAAATCCATCCGACAACTATCGTAACGTCTTTTGCCATCGCGATTTGTGGGGTGGCAACCTGTTTTTCCACAAATCCCAACCCGATAAAGAACCGGTGGTGCTTGTAGACTTCCAACTGGCGCGTTATAGTCCGCCTGCGATCGATGTGCTTATGGCAGTCTATCTGAATGTAACACCCCAGCAGCGGAAAGCGGGACTGAAAGAGTGGTACTATGACAGATACTATAGTTACTTCGCCGATGAACTAAAACGACAAGGCTTGGAGGCAGAGCAACTGCTTAGCCGTCACCAATTTGAGCAGTCACTTAAATCGCTGGAACTCTTTGGCGCGCTTTACAACTGCATCTCAGCGACTATATTGCGTGTGCCGGGAGATTATTTAAAGAATTTGAAACTGAATCATCCGGATGCATTTCATCGCTACACAAATGTAGATCGCGTGAACGAAGTGCTGGAACTGCTTCAAATGGATAAGAAATTCAAAGCCCATATTTTTGAGTGTATAGAAGAAATGTTGCATTTGTTGTTGTAGTCAGTGTAATTTAAATGTGTTTGAGTTTTATTAAAAAACTAAATATTTTATTATTAAAATATACAGTTAATTCTTTTTTATTAATCCAACA
This sequence comes from Anastrepha fraterculus, assembly GCA_037575425.1. Taxonomy (NCBI): domain Eukaryota; kingdom Metazoa; phylum Arthropoda; class Insecta; order Diptera; family Tephritidae; genus Anastrepha; species Anastrepha fraterculus. Next base: position 24,056 of record JAYXIM010017976.1, on the reverse strand, counting down.
AATCTGGATTCTTTAGTAAATGATCTATGAGCTCTTCAATAGGCCACATAATTTTCGCCTCATACGTGGAATCGATAGCCATAATGCGTGTGAAGAATTCATCACGTTGCGTATTCATGTAGTAGTCGAACTTCTCCTGCTCCTCGGAGCGCCACTTGTTCGACAAACCTTCAGGCATCATTGTTAGTGGCTTGATGATGGCTGTGATGATTAGAGCTGGCAGGTGGGCGCGTCGGCAATCTTCCAGAAAATCTACTTTTGTAATGGTGTCGGGTGGTAGCTTTAACTCGCGGAATCGTTCCTGCAACTCGGCGAAATAATGTTCGAGATACTCTTGCATGTACAGTTTTCGCTCTTCTGCTGTTGTTTGGCCATACAAGAAGAAGAGTATGTCCAGCGCAGGTGGCGCGTAGCGACTCAATTGAAAGTCGACAATGCAACAGGAGGTGGGTTCGTTGTTTGCATCGAATTTGAAAAAGATGTTTCGTTCCCAGGAGTCGCGGTGCAAGAATACATTGCGTATGTTTGTGGAGGGTTCCGTGTACTTTAGGACATCCATGAGTAGAGCGTAGAGTTTCTCGTCGATTAAGTTTTGTATTTCAGAAGTTTGGAATTTGTGATAGTTTTTTGCAAGAAAGATGATGCCCTGAAAAAGCGAAGTTGCAGTGTTGTTATACGAATTAAATGCTAGTGATTAGAAAATGCAATATACAGAGGAAAATTCCCCTAAAATAAAGAGTATAAGGGAGCTCTAAATGCTCGGATAATTCAATTTTTGCCCTTCTGAGATTTACTTAATGTTGAATATTTTGCTATAGACATTTTTTGAAGGGAAGAATTTTCTATTTTTTATACAACACATTTTTTGGTAATTGCTTAGGAAGAAATTTGTTAAAGCTCTTCACAAACAATTTATTGTTTTGGCAAAAAACTTACTTAAAAAAACAATTATTAAAATTGTATATAATATAAAATTTTATTTTCATTCAAAATTTTTAGAAAAAAAAATTTACTTATTCAAAATTTTTAGATGTAAAATTTTTTGGAAAAACAATTTTATATTCATAATTTTTGGATGTATAATTTTTTGGAAAAAAATACAAAATTTTTGCATGCATAATTTTTTGGAAAATTTTTGGACGTAAAATTTTTTTCTTCGCAGTTTTTGAGAAAAATGTTTTTTTTTTTTTCAAAACATTTTAGTGATTAGAATGTGCAATAATTTGTGAAAAATCGTCACCTAAAATTAAGAGCAGAAGAGAAGCTCTAAATGGTCACATAAGTTGATATTTGCTTGATTTTTAGAATAATTTATTGAAAATTTTTTAATAGAGTGTTTTGAAGAGAAATATCAGTAAATATAATATATAAATAGCATATTCTCTGGAAAAAATTTTCATAAAGTATTCATTTTACTTTTGATAAAAAATGCACTTTAAAGAACTTACATAAATATTTTTCTATTCAAAATTTTTGGAAAAAATTTACTTAAAAAATTGGAAAATTCAAAAATTTTTAACTTTTTAAAGTTTTCATACACTTTTTTTAAGTTTTTAGAAAAACATGTATTTAATAATCCTTTTTTATTCAAAATTGTTGGCAAGAATTTACTAAAAATTGTTTTTGCAAAACATTTGTATATTTTTATTTGTATTCAAAAGTTTTGGAAAAATATACTTAAAAATTTTTTTATTCGAATGTTTTGAAAAAAAAAATTTGGTATTCAAAAAAATAGTTTTTTCTTCAAAAGTTTTATAAAAACAAATTTTTTCTTAAAAATTTTTGAACAAAATTTACTTGAAAAATTGGAGCATTTTTTTATTCAAGCTGTTTGGAAATAAAATTTGTTTTATTCAAAATTTTTGGAAAAAATTTACTTAAAAAATAGGAAAATTCAAAAATTTTTAATTTTTTTAAGTTTTTATACACTTTTTTTTTAAATGTTTAGGGAAACATGTGTTTGATAATTTTTTTGTATTCAAAATTATTGCTTAAAAATTTTTTTTTTTTTAAAACGTTTGTAAATTTTTTTATATTCAAAATTTTTGGAAAAAATTTACTTAAAATTGTTTTTTTTATTCGAATGTTTTGAAAAAAATTGTGGTATTTAAAAAATGGTTTATTCTTTTTCTTTTGTTTTTCTTCAATAGTTTTGCAAAAATTTCTTCTTCCGCCTTTTATATGAAAGAAAATGCACAACACCTGAGGAAAAAAAATAGTCAAAAATCAACGAGAATTTTAAGACTTGTAATTCACATAAAATTTCGTATCCAAATTTTTTTTCGGGAACTCTAATTAAAAATTTTTAATTGTTTTTTTTTTTTAATTTCTCAAATTTTTACAAATCTTGTACTAAGTTTGAAACATGGATTATCATGGTATTTGCTACAGAATTAACACTATTTTCAGAAATAAAAAAATATTTTTACAACCTTTTTCTGTCTTACTTTTTATCGAGTCAAGTTATTCAAGTCATCAACACCTAGCGAGTATTGAATAAACCAAAAAATTTCCCTTGGATCCAACGTGGAATACAAAATGTTTTCATGCTGATGGTCATAGGATGGCCAAATGACAAGCGACCTGCTCATCACCGCATGTCGCTCGCGTAATCTGATATAAAATGCCATTAGTTTTCGAAGCATTGCGCCTATAGTAGCTAAACATATTAAAAAAAAATATTCCTACTTATGTATATGTACTTCCTCTATGCTTATCTTGGGAGCTAAGAGTTTATAAACAAGTCGCTTGATTATCGCTAAATCTTTACTACTTTAACATGCTCTAGCGAGCTGAAAATTGGTGTATATGAACGTCGAAACAAGAGCACGTTGAAGCACGTGCGCACTTACATACATACTTCATTACTTAACAACTGAAGATTAGCCAGATAAGTAGTTTCAACTTTCTAATTTTATTGTCAACATGAACGAACATGCACAAACTTGCGTATGAGTTGCCCCAGTGAGTGAAAGTAACTGCAGTGAGCGCCACCATTAAGATATGTAGCTGTACTTCAAAAAATACTGAAGTCTCCATAATTTTCTTGCTTTTCAAATGAAAAGTAAAATTTTGAGGACGATATTATTAGCATATTAGCCACTTAAAATTCATAAAAGCTTGGTCAAGTAAACTAAATATGAAATGAAAATTTTTGCTTCTTTTTTATTTTTTTAACAAATTTAAAAAACTAGTCAAAACAACTAAATATTAAATAAACAAAACAATTTTATTTTTTTGCACAAATTTAACTTTTTTTAATGAAAGGCATAATTTTTTCAAAGTCAGCCAAATTACACAAATATGAAACGAAAAAAAAATTATTTTTGTTTTTTTTGGAAAATTTAATGGTTTTTTTTTGGAGAAATTAATTGTTTTGTTTTTTGGAGAAATTAATGTTTTTTGGCAAATTTAAAAAAAAAAGGTCAAATCAACTAAATATTAGATAAAAAAAAATGTTTATATTCTTTTTTGGACAAATCCATTTTTTTTGTTTAAATGAAAGGTAGAATTTTTTGGAATACTAATATGCACTTCAAAATTTATACAAATTTGGTCAAGTTAACTAATTGTTAAATGCATTTTTTTTAGGAAAAATTTAAAATAATTTTCAAATCAACTGAATAAACTGAAAAAAAAGTTTTTTGTTTTTAAAAAAATTTAAAAATCTTGTGAAGTCAACTAAATATTATATTATATGAAATGTTTTTGTTTTTTGAAACAATTAAAAAAACAGGTCAGGTCAACTAAATATTACCTGAATTATATTATTTTTTGACAAATTAAAAAAAAAATGATGAAAGTTCCAATTTTATGGAATATTAATATGCATATTATATTATATATATAATTGGCGCGTATACCCTTTTTGGGTGCTTGGCCGAGGACCTCCTCCTATTTGTGGTGTGCGTCTTGATGTTGTTCCACAAATAGTTTCAAGCCGACTCCGAACGGCAATATTTTTATGAGGAGCTTTTTCATGGCAGAAATACACTCGGAGGTTTGCCATTGCCTGCCGAGAGGCGACCGCTATTAGAACAACTTTTTCTTCATTTTGGTGTTTCATCGAGATTTGAACCTACGTTCTCTCTGAATTCCGAATGGTAGTCACGCACCAACGCATTCGAAAAACCTTAAATTTTAGATGAAATTTTTAATTTTTTTTTCTAATAATATTATATTAAACTCCTTCTGCGAAATTATTAGAAAGACACCACATAGTGATAAGTTTTGACTAAAATATTTACTTACTTATTTTTCATTAATTTTTTTTATAAAAATAGCGTTCCTTCTATAAGAAATACCATAATAATCGAATGTTTACAAGATCTATAAAAATTTGAGAAATTAAAAAAAAATGAATACGAAAAAATTTTTATACGAACTTTAATAACCGTTTTTATTTATTTTATATATCAGATGGCAGAATGGCTTAAAACTCTCGTTGAATTTTCTGAATTTTTTCGCTTAGTTGTTGAGCATTTTCTTCCGTATATGTAAAAGGTGGGGAAAAAATTTTCAACAACGCATAAACAAAATTGTAAAAAAATTAACGCGTTTTTTGAGCAACTTTATATTTTCACTTTATGGGACTAAAATGGATTGGGCTGTAAAAGTGCATACCTTGAAGTTTTCTTAATATTCTGTTTAAAAAGTTAAAAATTTGTATGATATTTTTTTGTAAATTTCTTAAATTCTTGTGAACTTTGTACAAATTTTGGAGCTTGCGCTATATGGCTTTGTTGTGTAAAAATGTAGAGTGAGCTTTTAAAACAGAGAAAACATTAAATGAAAACATAAGCAAAATGTTAAAACTTGGTTACTCGGCGCGCTACTATTATTTCGAACACAGTTGCAGATTTAAATGGACTAATTTCCAAAACTCACCTTAGCGCCTGTTGTGTACCATTCATTTTCCGTAGTCAATACCCGCTCGAATAAGCAGTCCTCGAATTGCCTTCCAATATTAATACCTTCTCTCTCCTCCCAAGCAATACTACCTGCATGTAACTGTGCTAAATGTGTAAGAAACAGCTTGCAATGCTTAACTGTATATGCCTCCTTATTTTCCAAATGGCGGTAGCCCAAATCGGGAGCGGCAAGATCTTCAAGCACCAGTAAATCTTTTCGCGCATAATAACACACGGGATATAACTTCGTAGTTGCTATCGGTGATCTTTGCATAAAATTTGGTAATTTTATAAATTTTTAATATTTCTAATGCTCACCAAATTTCTGTATATTCGGTAATATTTGCGTGTACGCGCAACCTTCTTTGCGGAAGAAACATTTACGTTCACACTCGTCCCGATGCAGCTCATTGGAGATGGGCACCGATTTCACAAAGTAGCAGAATTCCTTAATTTCATCACTGATAGGCTAAGCGTGAGAGAAGTTTTATTGAATCCCAAATCAGATAAACGCCCAAATTACATTTCTGTTTTGTTGTTTTATTTTATTATTTAGTTTTTTTTATTTCGTTAATTACCTCGTGATCATCTTACCTCATCTTGCACCCGCATGCGTAGCTTGTAATATTCACCCATAAAGCCCACCAGCTCATTCGAACCCTTTTCGAGTGCATAGCTGACAATTTTAATACTTTCATCTTTTTGCAGTTTTAACGTATTCCTGGCGATTTGTTCACATTCTGCCGCACTTAGAATACTCGTATCAGCAATTGTCTCGTTCATCTTATCAAACATCTGTTCTCCACGCTCGCCAATTTAGAACTGTCAACGCTTCCAAATTGATCGCAATTGTTTGAGGTGTAGCACTTAACCCGTGCATGCCCAGCATTATTTTTATTAGTCTCTTTTTCTTCCGGTCTTCTAGCCCCTGGTGACGCTCAAGCATGCATGTCCAGCAGGCTTATATGTGTGCGTGTCGGGTGACACTCGTACTTGCTTCGTGTCACACATACTTGTTGTCGACTTTTGCATGATGAAAATCAAATGGCCTCTGGTGAGGGTCAAGCATTGTTTGACAAGAACTTTATATGTGTGCGTGTCGGGTGCTTGACGCTAATATCTAAAATTTTTGATTTTTACCGACAACAAGTATGTGTGACACGACGCCACCCGACTGCACTAACACATACAAAGCGCAGTCAAGCATGCTGTATCGTCACCAGAGGCCAAAAGTTTTTAGATATTAGCGTCAAGCACCCGACACGCACACATATAAGCTGCAGAACATGGATGCTTGAGCGTCACCAGGAGCTATTCAATCCCTCGTGGGACATGGAGCATCAATGTTTCGTAGGCGCACACATTTTGAGCCAAACAGAACGCCAGGAACCTCTAGCCAAACACCTTGGTGTAGCCCATAGTACCTATCCTAACTTCGACTTCAAATATGATAAAGAAGCCCAGAAAAGAAAAAAGCAAGTTAGCCCACATTCGCCTCCAACTACTGTGTTCGTACTCTGAGCTAACGCTAACCTCGCCTTTGGGTTCAGCAACATGTTCACAGAGATTATTTACCTCTCTCTTCAGCTACAACTGACTATACACTTCTATGCACTGCTGCCCTGCTCTCGCAGAATACAAAGTCGTTCATAGCCCGCTGCATTGAACAGGGTGTGCCAGCGCTACATCCGTAAGAACTTCTAGGAGGCAGAGAGTAGGATATACACTCCATTTTTATTGGTAAGGTAATAGATTTGTGGCCGCCGTAGCCGAATGGGCTGATGCGTGACTACCATTCGGAATTCAAAGAGAACATAGGTTTGAATCTCCGAGAAACAGCAAAATGAAGAAACAGTTTTTTTAATAGCGGTCGCCCCTCGGCAGGCAATGGCAAACCACCGAGTCTATTTCTGCCATGAAAAAGCTCCTCATAAAAATATCTGTCGTTCGGAGTTAGCTTGAAACTGTAGGTCCCTCCATTTGCGGAGCAACATTAAGAATTGCGAGCAAAATTTGTTGCGATTTGTCTTCTGCATTTCAATTAAGGCTTTAAGGCTTTTTTCTTTTATGACTTGAAGGAAATACCCTAAATCTCAGTCAAACAGCTTAGAAAACATAATAAATTGTGCTTTATTCTTAAATGGGCCGTAGTTCCGGCTTTTCTCTCTTAAATAAAATATACCCCACACATGTGTAAGATACATCTACGAGGATACAACAAATTTGGCACTTTCTTTTATGGGGCGTGGCAACGCCCACTTTTCCAAAGTTATATATAGCCTATATTGTGCCCAGGGATCACATGAAGCTGGATCTGAGTCCTGCGGTGAATGATGAATGTAAAACAAAGTTGCTACTGTTAACACACAAGGAGTCTTCGCGTCTTGTACAAAGTGTCAAGGTGGCAACCAACAATTTGAAGTTGTGAAGGACTTTTCTTACCTTAGCGCCAATATCTACAACAAAAACGACGATCAAACAGAGAATAACTCTTGCCAACAGCTGTTACATTGGGGTCAGTAGACAATTGAAAAGCAGAGCTCACTCTCGAACAACCAAACCGGCACTCTACAAAACGGTCATGCCTCTGTTGGAAGAACCAAGTGCTGCAAGGCCTGTTAGATACATTTTTTTAATGATTTATTGTAAGCAAATGTTTAAATGCGCATTATTAGATTATTTGCTACAGTTCCTCCAAAATGGAGACGCCAATATTTTTGTTCAGTTGAAAAGATCCGCAAGTGGAAAGACTTTGAGAAGCCTAGGTCAGGCTGGTCAACATCACATAATTACATCAAATTTAACTCAACTGCTCGCAAGATGTGCAGAGTGCCATAAAAATACTAGCGAAAGTGTCGCAATAGGCCTTTCATAGATCCCGCTCACGTAAATATTGATAGTTTTTCGAAATATTTGGTAGAAGTCTTAGAATATAATGGAAGAATTACGACGGAAAAATAATTCAAGTTTTTTTACTTTTTTGTTTATATTTGGACGGATATTGATCATATTGCATAGTTCCAATTCTCATTCTTCTATTTGTGTCCTATGTCTTCTGAAAATATAATATAATCGATCTCCGGATGAACGCAGGCACACAAGCATAGGCTTTGTAATGAAAGGTGGTACGCCACTCTGAAGTAATGCGAAACTGGTTCCAGGGTGGGCTACATACCACATACCATTGCTGCGACGGCAGCTTTGATGACGCATTAGACAGTTTCTTATATATTCTCATGTTAAAATATAAATAAATTTTTAAACCGAAATAATGACTTTATAGAAATATTTTTAATGCTTTTTGTGCACATCTTTGGGACGTCCCTTTTCTTCTCTCACGAAAAAAAAACAATTGGAAAAAATTCGTAACGCTTTTGCTGCCTTTCAATTTTCTGTTATTGTTTAAATGAATGAACAAATTTAATATGAATATTTAAATAAATATTTATTAAAAAAAAAAAAAATTTGGGATTCCACGGGTTAAAGCAGTGATCATTGCAATGAGATATGTAAAGTGTATATCTAACATTAAAATGTGTTTTAAGTACGCTGCTGTTGTTACATGTGGCTATGGGGTGTTGCATTAGGTACGTATATAATATTTTGATATTTTAGAAGGAGTCAGTTTTTATTGTAGTAAAAAGAGAAGACTTTGAAGTTATGTTTAGGGTGTAAATGTTATGTTATGTTAGTCGATAAATGGTACTCCCTTGGCTGATACAATTTTGTTTTATTTCCTCGTTCACTCCAATCAGGAGCATAGGGCCTCGAAAAGACTCTGCTAGTTTTATTTTTGCGCCATCCCTATGATCCCGGCATCTACTAGCTCGCACAACTTCCACCGAGTATTTTTTGGCTGAACACGACCGCTGCTCCCTTGCGACTTCCAGTCCAGTGCCATTCTCGTGATGCTATCTGGTGGTTTTCTAACCTATTCATCGCCACTTTCTGCGATTGATTTGCCATTCGTTATTCTCCACAGCGCGTCGTTGCTGATGGTGTTCAGCCAGAATATTCTACAGATCATCCAGAGGCATTTGCTGACGAAAGATTGTAGCCTCTGTGTGATGGCCATGTTTCACTTCCGTACAACAATACTGACTAAACACATGAGTAGTATATTCACAGTTTAGAGCGTCTGGAGATTTGCGAACTCGCCCTTATAGGGTGATAAAATCTTCTGACATATTGGCAGCACCGGATTAACCATGTCGGATGGCCTAGGCAACGCAATGCTCGGGTAAATTTATCATCTTCTAAAGTAATATGGCCGCCGTAGCCGAATATGTTGGTGCATAACTACTATTCGGAATTGCATGGGTTCGAAACATCAAATTAAAGAAAAAGTATTTCGGTCGCCACTCGGTAGATAATGGCAATACTCCGAGTGTATTTCTGCCATGAAAAACCTTCACAAAAAAAAAACATTTGTCGTTCGGAGCCGGTAGGAACTTAATCAAACACCCATACAGAAGGTTCCTGGTTCTTGCTAGTGAACGAAGCTGAAACTCTATATAACAATAATCAGACCTTGCGTTACTTATGCCTCTGAAACCCAGGAGATGCGTAAGATGAAGAAAAGCTTTACATATTTGAGCGAAAAATCATGCTTGGACCGGGGCAGATAGATCTCGCCCACTATCGTCTACGTTACAACAATCAAAACCTAGCTGAGCTAAACGACTTCCAAATCGCCGACTACATCAAATTTCAGCGTGTTAAGGGGGCTGGACATGTTTTGAGAATGGACCCAAACGAAATTGTAAAAAAGATCTACAGTAGTAAGCTTTAGATCTGTTTTGCAATTTCAGTTTAGCTGTTTAAAAGGAGTCGCCCAAGGAAGTCCAGGATTGTTAAAGCTAATGACGACGGCACGATCTTTGGACTGAAAAACTGGAAGGGATCGGGATTTTTGGTCGAAGTTTTTGAGGGAGCCAAGGTCCTATCCGGATCGTGCTGACAACAATGATGATGAATACGTGCCTTACTGCCTTACTGGCAAGAGGAAGCTTTCAGTCTCCCAAATGTATACAAAAAAATCTTTGATAGGCGATTTGAGAAGAGAAGAAGTGTTGTTTTTTTGTGTTGTTCAGGCCTTTTTTGGACTGTCTTCATTCAAAAGCTTCAAATTTATTCATTTATTGGACCACTCGAGTAATTCTCCATCCAACAATACAGCCGTGCGAGTATAGCCCACAGAAGAAGAAGTTGGTGCTAACTTTAATGCAGGCAGACGACCAGGTTTAGCCGTAAGATTCTAAATAGAGATTACAGACTCAGGTCAAAATACCAGCCGTCCAATTAACAAAACACCATAAGAATATAATTTTTATTTCGATTTCTCGCTAGAGCTCAACTTTGTCAAAAAATTATTAAATATATAAACCATAAGCGGTCTCAGCGAGACACCCCATACACCGTAAATATAAAGTGTAATCATATGCTATCTCATAAATTTATTTCAAGTGAAAAGTCTCCACACAAATACACATACATACTTATCACACAGCAGATATTAGCTTATCATAGTCCAGAGATCATTTACACTAATAGAGACAGCGAGATTACTATTTGGCGAATTATGTGGCGTAAATGAAAAATCGCATAAGTCTGGTTTGGTTTTGTTTTGCAGGAGATAAATGCTGAATGCAATAGCAAAGCGGGGGTTCCAATGATTCCGATCTAGTAATACGGATGTCGCAGATGTGACGCTAAAAATTATTATAATGACATCACGAAAATACCGGGATCGGAAAAATCGAGAAAATTTGCATCCCTAGTGAGCATCGTTAGGATTTGTTTCAAGTTAGCTATTCTTTTAGGTTAGCTTCGTGCCTTATTAAGCAGTTGAGTGAATTTCGTGGCAGAGTAAGTCCGAGAAAATTACTTCTCAAAAAAAGGTCTTAGTAGTAGAGGGGAATAATCTATTTCCTATAATTCGGAAGAACTTATCGAGCTATTCCATAGGCTTGGAAATAAGAAATTTCGTTATCCAATGTATCACTCAATCGAGGTCAGACTACAAATTTAAAGAAAATTGGCAAGCAAAAAGAAATTTTAAGAAAATTTACAAGCAAAAAGCAATTTAAAGAAAATTGACCAACAAAAGGATTTTCAATAAAGCTGATGCCCATCGGACATCGTAAAAACAAAGCGCACCAAAATTGGTTTCTGAAACTGAGTTAAGTGAAATACACTGCAGAAACTTTGGACCGAACCCTCAAAACACAAAAAAAAAAAAACAATACAAAATACAAAAATACTTGTAGTTCTAAAGCCAGATCTATTAAATATATAAATATAAGAGCGTCGTTTGAAAAGTCCGTGAGAAGTCGGAGAGATGGCACTACTGACACGTATCGGGGTAATGTTTAGTTAGCATCTCTTAAAAGAACACACACCAAGTTTCAGGCAGATCGGTATTCTTTTTGTGTTTGGCATTCGTTTAAACCGAGGAAGTCGGATAAGATTTTCAAATAAAGCCCTTTCCATCACGACTACGTACCAGTTCCCTTCTCAACAGTTGTGGTCCCAAAATTATTGGAGAAAGGCTTCCAACTCGTTTCACATACCCTATATTCTTCAGACATCGCTTCCACGGATCCCGCGGACTACTATTTGCTTGCATGCGTTCCAGGACACCGAGGTGTTCCTGGAAATGAAACTACCGGTGAATTGCTAACTGCACTGCGGATCAGCGGTTGCCCCACAGCGACTAGAGCGACTATAAGAATTATGAATTGGATCAGCGATTATGTACGCAATTTACATAAAGACGATGGTCTGGTCTAGAACGCTGCAAAACTGCAAAGTATTTTGTGACAAGAACGAACAGAAAACTGTCGAATTTTCTTCTAAAACTTGGTAGAAACGACGCTCGGTTAATGATCGGTTTTATTATATTATAGGGCATAACCCAAAGGGTCAGCATACGACCACTATTGGAATCATTGAGGACCCAGTGGGTCTGTCTTGCTTAGTGGAGGGTAGCACTTAGCATTTTCTCTGTGAATGTCCCGCATTTGCTAGAGCAAGGCTACGAATTTTGGGTTCCGCTATCGTGAGAACGAGTAAAATTCGTTCCCTCAAACTGGCGGCCGCCGTAGCCGAATGGGTTGGTGCGTGATTACCATTCAGAATGCACAGAGAGAACGTAGGCTCGAATCTCGGTGAAACACCAAAATTAAGAAAAACATTTTTCAAATAGCGGTCGCCCCTCGGCAGGCAATGGCAAACTTCCGAGTGTATTTCTGCCATGGAAAAGCTCCTCATAAAAATATCTGCCGTTCGGAGTCGGCTTGAAACTGTAGGTCTCTCCATTTGTGGAACAACATCAAGACGCACACCTCAATAAGGAGCAGGAGCTCGGCCAAACACCCAAAAAGGGTGTACGCGCCAATTATATATATACATATATAAACTGGAGGAAACTTTTTAGATTTTCCGAAGCATCTGGAAAATTCTCACAGGTTAAGCTACCTCTATGTCTCTATTTTGTCCTATAACGTTTACTTGCCAGAGCTTCAAATACAATGGACTTTTTAGCTAGAGTGTTTTATGAGTTACCAAATCACTCCGTGTTTTTTGGCTCGCCTTTTTCAAATTTCAAATTTAATTTTTCTCTTTGTTACCAATTTGAAGAAATGAATGGCGGAAAAATGATTTCATTCAAACGAAGAGGTGATTGCAGAAACGAATGGCTATTTTTCAGACCAGGACAAATTCTATTTTTCGGAAAAGATCAACGATCTAGAACAACATTGGACGAAGTGTATAGGCCTAAAAGGACACTATGTTGAAAAATAAAGACAGGTTTCCAGCAAACAATTCAGTTTTTTTATTATTTTTGAGCGGACTTTTCAAGCGAGCCTCATAGTGCCGCTCGAAAAGAAAATTAACAAAAGAGTTCGAATCTAAAAATTTTCATTATCAGAAAAGCGTTTTTTTTACGGACGAGAGCGAATTTATTATTTTTGAATGAAAGCAAGGCATATAAAGATGTGGAAAAAACTACACCAAGATGTCGTTTTGAAAAAAATCTTACCACGTCTGCCTCAGAAATTGCGAATTTGCATTTAATGCAGGGAAATATGGATACAAATTTTACTTCGATACTTTCAAAGTAGTATATATGGGAGATCTGCTAGTTTGAGAAGCATTCTGTCTATGTCGTGCCAGAGTAGCTATGAATTATTTCCCAAAGCTCGAGCAAATTCAACCTCCAGCACTTAATGCTCAAGAGAACTTGTGGCATAGGTAAAAAAAATTGGAAAACAAATATTCCATGACTAACGAAATCTTAAAAAATGCTATCCGTGGAGATAGAGGTAATAATTAGTTGCAAGGTAAGCTTTGCCGATTCACTCTGAATATCAGGGTGAATAAAAGAGAAAGAGATATGTTAACATAGGGCTTCTTCGAGGCACGTAATAAAAGCGGCAATACTGCTGCACCTATGACAATTTGCAACACTGTTGCATTTGCTCAACTGATACTTTTCTGATGTTCGGCGTTTGTTTTGCATAGATTGATAGTTGTTGATAAAAGAAATAAAAAGTATAATGGAATATTATCTGTAAATATTTTGCTAGATAGTTTCGAAACGGACGGAAATTTTCTTATGATAATGACAAAGAGAAGAATGAAGCGCAAAAGAAAACAATTTGGATGAGTAAGGAATTGGGTAGGAGAAGAAACGTGACCAAAATGGCTAGCTTTTTTTTGAAACTATTAAATTATATCCAGAATACATTTATTTTAGACATCATTTTACTTAAACCAATTTTTTACTCACTTTTCCTCTTCCATTGTTGTTGTTGTTGAAGTGGTTGAGTATTTCCACTGAAATAATCCTAATTAGTGACCGGCACCATTTTACTACCGCCGTCCTCGTATAATGATGTCTGAGATCTCATTAATTTGCTGCAGGAAAGGCTTACCAAAGGAGCGGAGTCGTGCCGTAGCTAGCCTTGGACAGTCACATAAGTAGTGTAAAGACTTTCCTTCGCACCTTCCGCTTGACAGCTCCTGCAGATTGGATTGAAGGGTAGATTGAGTCCAGTTGCATGATCCCCTACTTTCCAATGGTAAATGAAAGCTGCATGTAAGGGTTGCAGTGATGCGTGAGATGTTTCGCCGGGAGCATCCTAACAGATCATTCGTACTTTGGATTTTGTATGACGGCCATGTGTTTTTTGTTGTAATACATGTAGTTAGTTGCTTCCATTTTCTTTCGGCTAAAGCAAGATAGTGTGAAGCAATGGATGCTTTTAATGTGTTTAGTGGGGTGGAGACTGCCACCGCCTCTGCAATTTCTAGTGTCGAGCCTTTTCTTGCTAGCTCATCCGCTATCTCATTACCCCGTATGTTCCTATGACCGGGAACCCATATCAGAGTGATTTCAAGCCAATGACTAAGCATTTCCAGCTCCTCTCTACACTGTAAGACTAGTTTGGATGAAATGGAGTTGGAGTCCAAGGCCTTTATAGCTGCTTGACTGTCTGAGAAGATAGCTGCTCTTGCACCAACTTCCTTGTAGAGGTTTAGTGATTTGCATGCTTCTGTGATCGCCAACAGTTCTGCCTGGAACACGCTAGCATAGCCAGGAAGACGAATTGACTGAGATAAGCTGAGTGGCTCCGAATGGAATCGATATCGATATCGATATCGTATCCTACAATCACCTTCCCTTTGCTCCATTCGACTCTCGGTGGAGAACGTACCGTAAAGCCTTTCTTGAAATTTAGGTCGGGGACTGTGTAGTCTGATCTGTTTTTGAGCAGCGAGGGTCCCTGTAGGAGGATCTTACTGTGATTCAAGTTCGATTAAGCCCATACTCATAATCACTTTATTTGTATGTTATTTACTAAATAAATTAATTGCCAATTTTTACTAAAGAAACATAATTTCCACAAACAAAAACTAAAACAAAAAAAACGTTACCTGCAAAGCTTGAGGCCTTGGAATAAAATATTTCATTTACAATTACATTTCTCTCCACCCCCTTGAAGACTTCTTTATTACTACGTATGACCCACATTCCAATAAAATCGGGGTACAAACTCGTTCTTAATGCAATACGTTCGATAATACATATTTCAAATTGCGATAAAATCATTCACTAAAATATTTCAATTATAACTGTAGCTGGTATATATATAGATATATGTAGGCAAGTTTAGTTACAATTCCGACAGTTTAATTATAGTTATTTCAGAACACTCTTCGCTAGCACATAAATTCTTCTTTATGTGCAGAAGAGTCATAAGATAATTCTAAGTCAATTTCTAGTTACTTTGATACTTTTGAATATTTTAAATTTAAAAAAAATACTTTTGAATATTTTAAAATGTATGCATAAGCATATTTACATATATATGTAAATGTTGGAGAAAATCATAATTTTTATTCAATCTAGAATTACGTACATCCACTTTTTAGCGTTTTCCAAATATTTACCTAATGAAGTCTCAAAATTTTATACCTGTAAATGAGTAAATTCTAAAGTTAGATATTCGGTAAAACATACACACAAGTGTATGTATGTATGTACTTAAATATATAAAATCTAATTTTGTTGACAAATCTTTGACTTTGATGTAGAAATGTTGTAAGAAGCTCTACAAATTTTGCTTGAATTCATTTTTTATTTAAATTAAAAATTTTATATTTGATTTTACTATTTTATATTTTATTTTATTTTATTTATTTTTTTGTTTTATTGCATCCCAAGAAAGGAGTGATTTATATTAATTGGCGACAGCTTTGCTGCAAGCAATTATTTTATTTTATATTATTTTATTTTATTTTATTATTTTTTATTTTATTATTTTTTTTTATTTAATTTAATTTTATTTTTTTTATTTAATTTTATTTTAATTTTTTTAATTTTATATTATTTTAATTTTCAATTATTTTATTTTATTATTTTATTTTATTTTATTTTATTTTATTTTATTTTATTTTATTTTATTTTATTTTATTTTATTTTATTTTATTTTATTTTATTTTATTTTATTTTATTTTATTTTATTTTATTTTATTTTATTTTATTTTATTTTATTTTATTTTATTTTATTTCATTTCATTTTATTTTATTTTATTTTATTTTATTTTATTTTATTTTATTTTATTTTATTTTATTTTATTTTATTTTATTTTATTTTATTTTATTTTATTTTATTTTGTTTTATTTTATTTTATTTTATTTTATTTTATTTTATTTTATTTTATTTTATTTTATTTTATTTTATTTTAATTTAATTTATTTAATATTTATTTATTACATTCTTTTATTTTAATTTATTTTATTAGCATTTATTTTATTTTATTTTATTTGATTTATTTTATATTTATTTATTAAATTCTTTTAATTTAATTTTTAAATGTTCTAATTTTGTATTTAATTTTATTGTATTTTATTTCAGTTAGCTTCGTTTTGTAAAAAAATACGCCACTCTCCTTCGTCTAGTTGCAGGCAAGCCAAGCAAGCAGCATTTGCGGAGACTACAGCGATGGCAATGGCTACGGCTACGGCAACGGCACAACATTTCTTTTAAAGTGCATCATTTGATAGGTACGCAGTTATTTGATCACTCAGATCTCATGTACTCAACTGTATTTATTTGCTTTTGTCTTTATCTCTTTTCTATTCACTCCAAAAGTCGTCATCATCATCGTTTTTATCCTCCTTAAAGTCGCACAAATTCAAGTCTTCATTGAAAAGATCTTCGCTTTCCGAGGAATCTGGTTGTCATCTACTTGATAAGCTTACACGAGTTGGTATGGTTACGAATGTCTTGGGCGGACGTGGTATACGTATTGTTGTTGCCTTCGTCGCTGTCTTTGCCGAAACGCTCGGTATTAGTTGTTCTTGTATATTGCCGCCGCTATACTCGAAACAACCACAACACCAATTATCACAGCGCATCACCAAAATTAGGCCAGCAATTAGCCAAAAGAGTATGGCCGGCCAAGAATAGTATGAGCAAGCGACGAACAGCATTGAAGCCATCATAACAGAGGCCGAGCAAAGAACCGGGCTCACACTGATGACGGTGGTGTGGTAGCTGGGAAAGACTGACATCATAGAACTTACGATTATGGCACCTGGAATTGTAGGGGAGAGATCAATAATTTTAGTCACTGCTATTCAACACTCCAAATTAAATTTCTAAATCTGTAAGGGCTTCCAACGCTCCATCAGACTCTGCCAATTTCATTCCCAACTAAACACGATAAGATACTCACCACAAAAGTAAATGAACACCGTATTCGTGTGATGCAATACAAAGGCTATGCTGCATAAAATTGATCCAGAAACAATCATAAAAATAGAGAGCATGGCAAATCGCCATGTCAGCAGAGTCGGTAAGCGTCCAGTGCGTTCCATTGGACCAGCCGTTGTGACCTTAGATATAAGAAAAAAATTAAGACATATTTTAGATTTGTTTTTTAGCTAGAAGCCACCTTGATTTTCTGACGATATTCATCAACTATCGCGTCAATATCGGTTGAGGTATCTGAATCGCTCTTCTCAAATTTCTCTGGGAATTCGAAATCGGAAGGCTTCAATAGAAGATACCATAATTTATTTATTACATCTTCTGTCTGTATGAAGAACTCTAATATTTCATTTTTATGCTGCTTACCGGTGGCTCACGATCCGATAGTATTGCAGATTCTACGTCTTTTGGCTCGCGCACGGGACAAGGAGATGTGGGCTCACCCAGCAAAAGCCATTCCTTCTCCAACTCCTTCTTGGGTTTCTTCTTCGTCTTTGGTTTCTTGATGGCACTTTTCTTGGCTAGGCTTGCATTCAGTAAGCTGCGCTTACTTCTACTATTCGAAGAAGAACTCTTTTCAGGAACTGGTGCAGTGGACAGACGACTATACGAGAGTGATGAATTGAAACCTAAAATTAGATAATAAAATGAACTTCTGGTTCCACAATTGAACATAAAACATATGACTTACTACTGCGTTGAATATACTTTGGACGGAATGGCAAGTACAGCAAGTAGAATGATCTGAGAAAGCCCGCAAATAGGTGACTAGACGCCATTATATAGCTGAGATGTTGCATGGGGCAGGCAAACGCTAACATAGCGCAGAGGCTTCCTGCAATTTTAAAATCAGTTTAATAAAGAGCTTCTCCACACAAGCGTCAAACTTAGTTACCGCTTATGAAAATAGCCA
This sequence comes from Anastrepha fraterculus, assembly GCA_037575425.1. Lineage (NCBI taxonomy): Eukaryota > Metazoa > Arthropoda > Insecta > Diptera > Tephritidae > Anastrepha > Anastrepha fraterculus. The sequence continues at coordinate 5,949 of JAYXIM010017976.1, read as the reverse complement.
GCACGGGATTGCCGCTGTCGGGACTCTCATAACTTATTTGCTTGGAAAACACCTTCCATTCGGCGGTCGCAAAGCGTACTATGTAGCCGTAGAGTTCTTGGAAAAGCTCCAAATATGCGGCCGAGCAGGTTAACATTAAAAGACAGGCTATGGCTGGTACGAAATTGTGAAAATTCAGATCGTTCACAAAAGTGAAGATTGGAATGGCATTGTACTCCGCAGTAGGTCTTGAATAGAAGTGAAAGAAATTTGAGTGTAGTGAAAGAATTGTAAGTACGGATATTTTTAAGTTGAATTGTATTTGTATTTCTTAGAATCTACACTGGCGAGCATGACTGAAAGGGTGGCAAATTTTTTAAATATTTAAAATAAAATTTGAGCTATAATTTTTAACTTTTTGTTTAATCAAAACTATCTAAATCAAACTTTTAAACTTTACAAGAACTTTAGAAAAAATCACAAACTTTTCATAAAAATATTAAAAATTAATTTTAAATGTTGAACTTTTTAACCGAATTTTCAGAAAATTTTCGGGTATGTAGTAACATGGCTCATAAATTTTAGTAGAATTAGAGCAAGTTTTAATTGGCTGAAGCATCGCGTTGATTTTTAATATTTTTATTTTTAATTTGGCCCCCCAATGTATGGCCCTAATAGCCTCAGTCGCTAGTTCTTGTATTGTAATTTATAAAATTACATACATACATATATGTCTATACTATGCCTATGCCTCCCCAGATGGAGAAGTTAGTGGTCACACTACTCAACGCACTTTGAATGTTGAACCATACCTCACTCACCGAAAAAGAAAAAAAAATTTTACATAGAAAATATTACAAAAAACAAAACAAATAATTGTAAAACGATAATGGCTGTAACCGATTAACGAAATTCTACCGGATTTTCATTAACAAATAAAGGAAAGTTCTAAAGCGCTTAAAGAATTCTTTTTAACGTGAAAATACGACTACAGTACAATCGTGATAGTCCGACACATACGGGACCGACACGTTGTCGGATTATTAAATATTCCGGACTACCGAAGGTTCCACTACTCTTCCTATGGGGCTGGTAGCGGAATATTTCTAAAAATCCCACTTTGGACCGAATTCGGCTTATATTCAAACCTTATAATGAGAGTAACACAAAGATAAGGTTAGCACAAATTGATAAGCTTTTATTTATTTATTTTGTTTTTTTGCAACATAATTTTAGATTTTTAGTTAATTTAATTTTTTAGTCTTTTTTCATAAAAATATGTCATTCCATAACAAAAACCACGTAAATCCAATTCCCAAACTTTGTACAAGATTTAAAAAAATTCAAAAAATATTCATCGAAATTCCTGCCTTTTTAATCAAAATTTAGAAAGAAAATTTGACTACGTGGTTGTATGGCACCTAAAATTTATAAAAAAGTGTAAATTTTAAGTGACTCAAAATGTTCGTATATGAAAAAACTATCGTGAATTCGTCAATGAAAAAATGTAACCAAAAATTAAAGTGAATTTTTAAACTTTTCAAACTTAATTAATTAAAAAAAACACAAAAAAATATATTCAAAACTTATCAATATGTGGTGATCTTATATTATTTCCGCCACTTCACTGGCTTTTCCAAAAAAAGTCGCCCGTCGCTTTCCTGATCCATATCAGTTAGATTTAGATACCAATGAAATGAGACTTTCAGCTATTAGTCCATAGATGTCGCTAGGAGTATTCTTAAACCTTCGCAAATGTCTTGTTTTTTTCGTCTGTCATCTGTCAACAATATTCAGTTCATTGTTTGTTACGTTTCACACAACAATGCATTTTTGTCGCTCTTAAAAATGTCTAATTTCGTGCCTTCAAACTACGATTTGCGGACATCGTTGATTTTCTGTTATCAATTGAAGAAAAACGCTTCTCAAGCTCATCAAATGCTTACAGAAGCTTATGGTGGGCATGCTCTAATAGAGCACAGTGCTTCAGGTGGTTTGAAAAATTTCGAAGGGGTGTTTTTAGCGTAGAGAACGAGGACCGTGACCGGCCACCGAAAAAGTTTGAGGACGCCGATTGGCAAGCATTGTTGGATGAAGATGATGGTCAAACGCAAGAAACGATGGCAGATCAGTTGGGAGTGACCCAAAATACCATTTCCAAACGTTTGAAAGACATGAGCATGATTTTAAAGGTCGGAAGATGGCTGCCGCATGAACTGACTAAAAGGCAGCAAGAGAACAGAAAAACCACTTGTGAAATGCTGCTCTCCCGGTTCAAAGTTTTTTGCATCGAATCGTTACGGGTGATGAAAAATGGGTGTATTTCTCCAATCCCAAGCGTTAACGATCGTATGGTCCGCCCGGCCGCAAGCCAAAAACAACGGCCAAACCAAATCCCTTCGGCCGCAAGGCAATGCTGTGTGTTTTCTGGGATCAGCGTGGTATGATTTGGTACGAGCTATTAAAACCAGGTGAAACAGTTGACGGTGCGCGCTACCAACGACAATTGGCCGAATTGAACAGCGCTTTTCACCGAAAACGCCCAGAATATGCCGATCGGCGTCACAAAGTAATTTTTCTTGATGCCAATGCACCGCCACATCGAACAAGAGCGACCCGGGAATTGGTGGAGACGCACGATTGGGAACCGCTGGTGCATGCGGCTTACTCACCAGACTTGGCGCCTTTCGATTATCATTTGTTTGCACCGATGGGCCTCGCACTTTCCGAGCAACACTTCAATTCTCACGAAGAAGCCAAAAAACGGCTTGATGATTGGTTTGCGGCCAAAGACGGCCAATTTTTTTGGCGCGGCATCCACAAATTGCCTGAGAGATGGGAAAATGTGTCGCTAGCGATGGCTATTATTTTAAAGATTAAATTTGTAACCATTTTTTGTTAATAAACGTTTGAAATTAAAAAAAAACCTCATTTCATAGGTATCTACCTGTTTGTCACACCAAAAAATACACGTAAACTGTATGGTTCCCAAATGGGTGACGTTAGCCTATTTATATGAAGACGAAGAATCCAAAAATGCAGGTAAAAAATGTACAAAACATCAGAAATTTAATATCTGACAAATCTGCCTCGCGCCTTTCAATGCATTTTTCCCACGATTTTCGGAATGTCATGGCTTCTTAAAAAGACGTTATTTTCATCTTTGTCAATATTAATCTAATAATAATAGTCACTTAAATCAGAAAAAAGTGGTATACATTTAGCCAATTATATAAGATCAGTACAAAATTTCAGAAAGTAATATTTCCGGCATTCTGGAAATTGCTGCATTTATGATTTTCTACAAATAATAATATCAGGTCAGTTCGTGTGATTTTTGCATAAAAAAAATATTCGCGGAATATAACGGAACTATTTATATTTTCCTTGATATATTGTACATTCAACAAGTGATTTTAATCGCGGATAGAAGCACGTGTTGTGGAATCTTCGAAGGTGTATAAGAGGCATATTTTGTATTTTTTAATAAAAATGGTAAAAATTCAACAACTGATACTGCAGAAATAAACACTGTTCACGAAGAGGATACCGTGAGCGTAACTGTAACTAAGTACTGCGCAAAAGTGGTTTTCAAAATTCCGAAGTGGTAACTGCGACGTGAAGTCTTTAACTCCGACGCCTCGCTCGAACTCGTGGAAGCTGAGCCAAATTTGACAGTCGATATGATAGCTCAGAGGTTAAATTCATCGCATGGAACAGTTCACAGGCACCTGGTTGGGAAAGGTTTCAAAGCGGGGAAAATGGGTTCCGCATAGGCTTTCCGTCGCCAACCTTCAGCAGAGAGTGAATGTTTGTTCTCGGCTGCTGCAACGGATTCAAAATGAAAGTTACTTGATGAAAAATGGGTCCTTTACAATAATCCTGTTCGCAAACGCCAATGGTTAGATAAAGATGAATCATCAGAACCGACCCCTAGAGATGGCCTTCACCCCAAGAAGATTCTCCTGTCTATTTGGTGGGATATAGCCGGTATTGTTTATTATGAACTTCTGGAACCAAACCAGACGATAATTTTTACTAGCACGCCGGTCAACTTCGATTATTTTTGTGATTTTAACGACATTTTTGACATTGTCGACATTTTCTTTGACATACATTTTTTTCCAAAAATGAAAAAAAAATTTTTTTCAAAGGTAACTTCAATTATTCTTTACAGACATCGACCAATTCTGTATTGTGATGCCCACCGCGGCGATACTTCTAGCGCTAATTCTGTTGGTAACCTTCAATAATTGGTTGCTGCCCATCACACGATATAAATATTCCTTAATTTTGTAATATTGTTTGTTTTTTTTTGTTTTAATATTTTTTTTTTTTACTTTAATTCTAATTTGCATTGCCGTGTCTCTTCAAAACACTCAAAATTTCTGTAGTGGATTTTTACAAATTCTACGCTATGCGCGCCTATTTGTGATTTCCCTTGAGAAAATCTCAATATTCACACACTAAATTCAAATATAGGCACCGGCTTGGAAAAGTACTTAGTTATCGTACCCTTAGTCAAAATGTTATGCTTCTTATTAACATACATTATCTTTGTCCTTTTCTTGCTTTTAGTTCAAATGCCAAGTTGCACCTATCTTAACTACAGACTGACGTTCTTTTTTCACACTTTCTAGTTTTATAGTAAATTTTAGTTGTACCATGAATATTTCAATTTACAATCAGTTTTTTTTTTCAACTTACTTGTAGTTCATTAACAATGAAAAACCCAGTGCTTTAAGCATTATTGAACAGAAGGTCCTAAGTATGTAAATAATTCCTGTCATACGGTCAAGAAACGAATTTTTCGATGGATAGTCTTTCGGATATGCGAAGGTGAGTAGTCCCGCTGCCGTGAGAAACTGTGAAGCGAAGAAGAGCAAATTATTAAAATATATATATAAATTAAGTATGCATAGGTACATATATATGTATGTATTAAACGAGTACTATTTAAGTCCTGCATAAGTAGAGAAAATATTTATTATTTCTTAACAAAAAATACTAAAAAATAGGAAATCATTTTTGTGTAGCTCTCAGAGGGAACATGTTTTCAATAATTATTTCTGTTTGGTTGGTTTATTTAGCCAATTTTCAAATAACAAAGCAACACTTTGACTACATTTTCCTAAAGTTTCATTACAAAATATCGAAAATTGAGCGAGTCACAATGAATCTCTGGAGGCACCTTGAAAAGTAGTTTCACGGCGTATATCTTAACTCGCATCTCGGCGCAGATGTTTCTGAAGGTATCACTGGGGAATGTTTTTCCGATATTTAATTTTTTCGTAATACTTCGGAGCCAAATACCTCGTTTTCGCTAAATAATCGATTACAAATAATAGTTTTGTGATAACTAAAACCAAAAGAAACAGCTAATTAAAATGTTGTCTCAGCTTTTGTTAGAGAAATCAATATTCAAATAAAATATCAATAATAAATAAAAAAAAATGTTCCAACTTTCTTTCTATGAAATAAATAAAGAATAGAAGAAGTAAGAAATTTGAATTTTTAAGAAACTATAAAACAGCGCGAAGACGAATATGAGTTATGTTATTCCACAGGAAAGGTGGTGCAGTATTAATCATCTTATCGGAAAATCTATAATATCTGCAAATGGCTATACTTTTACAAAAACATAAAAAAAATTATGCACAAGATTTCGCAAAATTAATCACTTATAAACCAAACAAGCGATGAAGTCCGTAGAGGTTCAATAAAATATTTCCATAAACAAAAAAATTAAATATAAGATGGTGCAAAATTAATCACCCTATCACCAATTATATTTGACACTTTTGAAACACACAGGTTCAGTACACAAAAAGACAAGAAATGAAGCGAGACGAGAAACATATTGGAGTCTTTACTGACAATCAGGCTGCACTAAAGGTTCTGGCGAATGCAAAGCAAACCTCAAAGGTTGTTCAAAAATGTAAGAAGAAGCTTAGTTCTGTTGCAAGACAG